>CAMPSB010000251.1:0-14382 GCA_946959425.1 Argyrosomus regius | reverse complement strand
AGGCAGACGGAGACAGACAGATAGGCAGACACCCACCCATACAGACAGAGACACAGACAGACACAGATAGCAGGCACCCAGAAAAAGACACAGACAGACAGATAGACAGACACAGACACAGAGACACAGAGAGACAACCAGACAGAGAAACAGACAAAAAGCATGTGAGCAGGGAACCTGGTAAGAAAGCATGTGAGACAGAGACCAGATAGAAACCCAGAAAAAGACAGACCAGGCAGAGACACAGAAAGGAGAGAGACACAGAAAAGGCACTGCAGGCAGACAGACACACAGACAGATAGACAGACAGGCAGAGACACGGAAAGACACCCAGAAAAAGAGACAGACAGACACCCAGGCAGACAGAGAGACAGACAGACAGAGAGACAGAGGCATGGACAGACTGACAGTCATACAGACAGAGACACGGACAGACAGAGACACAGACAGACAGACCGACAGAGACACAGACAGACACCCAGGCAGACAGAGACACAGACAGACACCCAGAAAAAGACACAGACAGACAGACAGACAGACAGAGACAGACTGACACCCAGACAGACAGAAGAACGGAAAGACACCCAGGCAGACAGAGACACAGACAGACAGACAGACAGACAGAGACACAGACACAGACACAGACAGACTGACACCCAGACAGACAGAGACACGGACAGAAACACCCAGACAGACAGAGACACGGAAAGACACCCAGAAAAAGACACAGACAGACAAACAGACAGACAGACAGACAGATAGAGACACGGACAGACTGACACCCTAGACAGACAGAGACACTGACAGAAACACCCAGACAGACAGACACATGGAAAAACACCCAGAAAAAGACACAGACAGACAAACAGACAGACAGATAGAGACACAGACAGACTGACACCTAGATAGACAGAGACATGGACAGACAGACACCCAGACAGACAGAGACAAGGAAAGACACCCAGAAAAGACACACACAGATAGATAGACAGACAGAGACACGGACAGACTGACAGACAGAGAAACAGATAAACACCCAGGTAGACAGAGACACAGAGAGACAGACAGAAACGCATGTAGACAGAGACACAGACAGAAACCCAGAAAAAGACACAGAGAGACAGACAGACACACGGACAGACTGACACCCAGACAGACAGAGACACGGACAGACAGACAGACAGACAGACAGACAGACAGTCAGAGACATGGAAAGACACC
Organism: Argyrosomus regius; assembly: GCA_946959425.1. NCBI lineage: Eukaryota > Metazoa > Chordata > Actinopteri > Sciaenidae > Argyrosomus > Argyrosomus regius. Next base: position 13,161 of record CAMPSB010000251.1, on the reverse strand, counting down.
CAGGAAAAGACACAGACAGACAGACAGACAGAGACATGGACAGACAGACACCCAGACAGCCAGAGACACGAAAGACACCCAGAAAAAGACACAGACAGACAGATAGACACGCGACAGACAGACACCCAGACAGCCAGAGACACGGAAAGACACCCAGAAAAAGACACAGATGGACAGATAAACGGACAGAGACACGGACAGACTGACAGACAGAGAAACAGAGAGACAACCAGACAGAGAAACAGACAGAAACGCATGTAGACAGAGACACAGACAGAAACCCAGAAAAAGACACAGACAGACAGAGACACAGAAAGACACCCAGGCAGACAGACACACAGACAGATAGACAGACAGGCAGAGACACGGAAAGACACCCAGAAAAAGAGACAGACAGACACCCAGGCAGACAGAGAGACAGACAGACAGAGAGACAGAGGCATGGACAGACTGACAGTCATACAGACAGAGACACGGACAGACAGAGACACAGACAGACAAACTGATAGAGACACAGACAGACACCCAGGCAGACAGAGACACAGATAGACAGACAGACAGACAGACAGACACCCAGACAGACAGACAGACAGACAGACAGAGACACAACCAGACAGAGAAACAGACAGAAACGCATGTAGACAGAGACACAGACAGAAACCCAGAAAAAGACAGAGACAGAAAGAGACACAGAGAGATAGACAGACACAGACAGACAGAGAGACAGACAGAGACACAACCACACAGAGAAACAGACAGAAACGCATGTAGACAGAGACACGACAGAAACCCAGAAAAAGACAGAGACAGACAGAGACACAGACAGACAGACAGACAGACAGAGACACGGCCAGACTGACAGACAGAGAAACAGAGACAACCAGACAGAGACACAGACAGAAACCCAGAAAAACACACATACAGACAGAGACACGGACAGACAGAGAAAACAGACAGACAGATAGACAGATAGAGACACATACAGACAAACAGACAGATAGACAGATAGAGACACGGACAGACAGAAACACAGACAGACACCCAGGCAGACACCCAGAAAATAACAGACACCCAGGCAGACAGAGACACGGACAGACACCCAGAAAAAGACACAGACAGACACCCAGGCACACAGAGACACAGACAGACACCCAGAAAAGAGACACAGACAGACGCCCAGGCAGACAGAGAGACAGAGCGACAGAGGCACGGACAGACTGACACTCATACAGACAGAGACACGGACAGACAGACACCCAGACAGGCAGAGACACAGAAAGACACCCAGAAGAGACAGACAGACAGACAGACAGAGACACAGACAGATAGAAGACACCCACACAGACAGACAGAGACCCATACAGACAGAGACACAGACAGAAACACAGACAGCAGACACCCAGAAAAAGACTCAGACAGATAGACAGACAGAAAGACAGACAGACTTAGACACGGACAGACAGAGACACAGACAGACAGGCAGACAGACACCCAGGCAGACACCCAGAAAATACAGACACAGACCCCCAGGCAGGCAGAGACACGGACAGACACCCAGAGCAGACAGACAGGCACGCAGAATAGACAGATAGACAAACAGACACCCAAACAGACACCCAGACAGACAGAGACACGGAAAGACACCCAGACAGATAGAGACATAGACTGACAGACAAACAGACTAGACACAAACAGACAGATAGACAGACACCCAGACAGACACTCACAGACAGAGACCCAGAAAGGCACCCAGAAAAAGACACAGACAGACAGACACCCAGACAGACACACAGACAGACAGACACCAAGCAGACAGAGACACGTACAGATAGACAGAGAGACAGACAGACTGACACCCAGACAGATAGAGCACAGACAGGCAGAGACACGAAAGGCACCCAGAAAAAGACACAGACAGACTGACACCCAGACAGACAGAGACACGGACAGAAACACCCAGACAGACAGAGACACGGAAAGACACCCAGAAAAAGACACAGACAGACAAACAGACAGACAGACAGACAGATAGAGACACGGACAGACAGACACCTAGACAGACAGAGACACTGACAGAAACACCCAGACAGACAGACACATGGAAAGACACCCAGAAAAGACACAGACAGACAAACAGACAGACAGACAGAGAAACTGGACAGACTGACACCCTGAAAGACAGAGACATGGACAGACAGACACCCAGACAGACAGACAGACAGACAGAGAAACAGACTGACAGACACAGATAAACAGACAGAGACACAGACAGACACCCAGACAGGCAGAGACACGGAAAGACACCCAGAAAAAGAGACACCCAGGCAGACAAAGAGACAGATAGACAGAGACACAGAGGCATGGACAGACTGAGACACAGATAGACAGACAGATAGACAGATAGAGACACAGACAGACACCCAGGCAGACAGAGACACAGACAGACACCCAGAAAAAGACACAGACAGACAGACAGACAGACAGAGACAGACGACACCCAGACAGACAAAGAACGAAAACACCCAGGCAGACAGAGACACAGACAGACAGACAGAAGACAACAGACAGAGACACAGACACAGACACAGACAGACTGACACCCAGACAGACAGAGACACGGACAGAAACACCCAGACAGACAGAGACACGGAAAGACACCCAGAAAAAGACACAGACAGACAAACAGACAGACAGACAGACAGATAGAGACACGGACAGACTGACACCTAGACAGACAGAGACACTGACAGAAACACCCAGACAGACAGACACATGGAAAAACACCCAGAAAAAGACACAGACAGACAAACAGACAGACAGATAGAGACACGGACAGACTGACACCTAGATAGACAGAGACATGGACAGACAGACACCCAGACAGACAGAGACAAGGAAAGACACCCAGAAAAAGACACACACAGATAGATAGACAGACAGAGACACGGACAGACTGACAGACAGAGAAACAGATAAACACCCAGGTAGACAGAGACACAGAGAGACAGACAGAAACGCATGTAGACAGAGACACAGACAGAAACCCAGAAAAAGACACAGAGAGACAGACAGACACACGGACAGACTGACACCCAGACAGACAGAGACACAGACAGACAGACAGACAGACAGACAGACAGTCAGAGACATGGAAAGACACCCAGGAAAAGACACAGACAGACAGACAGACAGAGACATGGACAGACAGACACCCAGACAGCCAGAGACACGGAAAGACACCCAGAAAAAGACACAGACAGACAGATAGACACCAGGACAGACAGACAGACACCAGACAGCCAGAGACACGGAAAGACACCCAGAAAAGACACAGATGGACAGATAAACGGACAGAGACACGGACAGACTGACAGACAGAGAAACAGAGAGACAACCAGACAGAGAAACAGACAGAAACGCATGTAGACAGAGACACAGACAGAAACCCAGAAAAAGACACAGACAGACAGAGACACAGAAAGACACCCAGGCAGACAGACACACAGACAGATAGACAGACAGGCAGAGACACGGAAAGACACCCAGAAAAAGAGACAGACAGACACCCAGGCAGACAGAGAGACAGACAGACAGAGACAGAGGCATGGACAGACCGACAGTCATACAGACAGAGACACGGACAGACAGAGACACAGACAGACAAACTGATAGAGACACAGACAGACACCCAGGCAGACAGAGACACAGATAGACAGACAGACAGACAGACACCCATGGACAGACAGACAGACAGACACCCAGACAGACAGACAGACAGACAGAGACACAACCAGACAGAGAAACAGACAGAAACGCATGTAGACAGAGAGCACAGACAGAAAACCCAGAAAAGACAGAGACAGAAAGAGACACAGAGAGATGACAGACACAGACAGACAGAGAGACAGACAGAGACACAACCACACAGAGAAACAGACAGAAACGCATGTAGACAGAGACACAGACAGAAACCCAGAAAAGACAGAGACAGACAGAGACACAGACAGACAGACAGACAGACAGACAGAGACACGGCCAGACTGACAGACAGAGAAACAGAGACAACCAGACAGAGACACAGACAGAAACCCAGAAAAACACACATACAGACAGAGACACGGACAGACAGAGAAACAGACAGACAGATAGACAGATAGAGACACATACAGACAACCAGACAGATAGACAGATAGAGACACGGACAGACAGAAACACAGACAGACACCTAGGCAGACACCCAGAAAATAACAGACACCCAGGCAGACAGAGACACGGACAGACACCCAGAAAAAGACACAGACAGACACCCAGGCACACAGAGACACAGACAGACACCTAGAGAGACACAGACAGACGCCCAGGCAGACAGAGAGACAGAGCGATTAGAGGCACGGACAGGCTGACACTCATACAGACAGAGACACACAGACAGACACCCAGACAGCCAGAGACACGGAAAGACACCCAGAGAAAAGAACAAGATAGACAGATAAACAGACAGAGACACAGACTGACAGACAGAAAACAAAGAGACACAGACAGACACACAGATAGCAGACACCCAGACAAAGACACAGACAGACAGATAGACAGACACGACACAGAGACACGACAGACAACCAGACAGAGAAACAGACAGAAACGCATGTAGACAGAGACAGACGGACACGGACAGACAGACACGGACATGTAGACAGAGACACAGACAGACACGGACAGAGACAAAGACAGACACCCAAAAAAGACACACACAGATAGATAGACAGACAGACAGACACGGACAGACTGACACCCAGACAGACAGAGACACGGACAGACTGACAGACAGAGAGAAACAGATAAACACCCAGGTAGACAGAGACACAGAGAAACACCCAGGTAGACAGAGACACAGAGAAACAGACAGAGAGACAGAGACACAGACACACACACACACACACACACACACGGACAGAGTGACACCCAGACAGACAGACAGACAGACACGGACAGACTGACACCCAGACAGACAGAGACAAGGAAAGAAACCCAAAAAAGACACACACAGATAGATAGACAGACAGAGACACGGACAGACTGACAGACAGAGAAACAGATAAACACCCAGATAGACAGACACACAGAAAGAAGAAAAAGACACAGACAGAGCAGACAAAAGACACACACAGACACACACACACACACACACACAGACAGAGTGACACCCAGACAGACAGACACGGACAGACAGACAGACAGACAGACAGACACGGACAGACAGACACCCAGACAGCCAATGACACGGAAAGACACCCAGAAAAAGACACAGACAGACAGATGGACAGACAGACAGAGACACGGACAGACTGACAGACAGAGAAACAGAGAGACAACCAGACAGAGAAACAGAGACATGAAACGCATGTAGACAGAGACACAGACAGAAAAGCAGAAAAAGACACAGACAGACAGAGACACAGAAAGACAGAAAGACACGGAAAGACACACCCAGACAGACAGAGACATGGACAGACTGACAGACAGAGACACAGAGACAAAGACAACACAGACAGACAGACAGACAGAGACACAGACAGACTGACACCCAGGTAAACAGACAGAGACACGGACAGACTGACAGACAGAGAAACAGAAAAACACCCAGGCAGACAGAGACACAGAGAAACACCCAGGCAGACAAAGAGACAGAAACAGACAGAGACACAGAGGCATGGACAGACAGACAGTCATACAGACAGACACACGGACAGAGAGACACACAGATAGACAGACAGACAGACAGGGACACAGACAGACACCCAGGCAGACAGAGACACAGACAGACGCCCAGAAAAAAACACACAGACAGACAGACAGACAGAGACAGACAGACTGACAGCCAGACAAACAGAAAAACACCCAGGCAGACAGACACCCAGACAGACAGAGACACAGACAGAACCAGACAGACACAGACAGACAGAGACACAGACACAGACACAGACAGACTGACACCCAGACAGACAGAGACACGGACAGACAGACAGACAGACAGACACGGACAGAAAGACACCCAGACAGACAAGACACGGAAAGACACCCAGAAAAAGACACAGACAGACAGACACAGACAGACAGAGACACGGACAGACTGACACCTAGACAGACAGAGACACTGACAGAAACACCCAGACAAAGACAGACACATGGAAAGACACCCAGAAAAAGACACAGACAGACAAACAGACAGACAGATAGAGACACGGACAGACTGACACCTAGATAGACAGAGACATGGACAGACAGACACCCAGACAGACAGACAGACAGACAGAGAAACAGACTGACTGAGACACAGGTAAACAGACAGAGACACAGACAGACACCCAGACAGGCAGAGACACGGAAAGACACCCAGAAAAAGAGACACCCAGGCAGACAAAGAGACAGACAGACAGAGACACAGAGGCATGGACAGACTGAGACACAGATAGACAGACAGATAGACAGATAGAGACACAGACAGACACCCAGGCAGACAGAGACACAGACAGACACCCAGAAAAAGACACAGACAGACAGACAGACAGACAGAGACAGACTGACACCCAGACAGACAGAAGAACGGAAAGACACCCAGGCAGACAGAGACACAGACAGACAGACAGACAGACAGAGACACAGACACAGACACAGACAGACTGACACCCAGACAGACAGAGACACGGACAGAAACACCCAGACAGACAGAGACACGGAAAGACACCCAGAAAAAGACACAGACAGACAAACAGACAGACAGACAGACAGATAGAGACACGGACAGACTGACACCTAGACAGACAGAGACACTGACAGAAACACCCAGACAGACAGACACATGGAAAGACACCCAGAAAAAGACACAGACAGACAAACAGACAGACAGATAGAGACACGGACAGACTGACACCTAGATAGACAGAGACATGGACAGACAGACACCCAGACAGACAGACAGACAGACAGAGAAACAGACTGACTGAGACACAGGTAAACAGACAGAGACACAGACAGACACCCAGACAGGCAGAGACACGGAAAGACACCCAGAAAAAGAGACACCCAGGCAGACAAAGAGACAGACAGACAGAGACACAGAGGCATGGACAGACTGAGACACAGATAGACAGACAGATAGACAGATAGAGACACAGACAGACACCCAGGCAGACAGAGACACAGACAGACACCCAGAAAAAGACACAGACAGACAGACAGACAGACAGAGACAGACTGACACCCAGACAGACAGAAGAACGGAAAGACACCCAGGCAGACAGAGACACAGACAGACAGACAGACAGACAGACAGACAGACAGACAGACAGAGACACAGACACAGACACAGACAGACTGACACCCAGACAGACAGAGACACGGACAGAAACACCCAGACAGACAGAGACACGGAAAGACACACAGAAAAAGACACAGACAGACAAACAGACAGACAGACAGACAGATAGAGACACGGACAGACTGACACCTAGACAGACAGAGACACTGACAGAAACACCCAGACAGACAGACACATGGAAAAACACCCAGAAAAAGACACAGACAGACAAACAGACAGACAGATAGAGACACGGACAGACTGACACCTAGATAGACAGAGACATGGACAGACAGACACCCAGACAGACAGAGACAAGGAAAGACACCCAGAAAAAGACACACACAGATAGATAGACAGACAGAGACACGGACAGACTGACAGACAGAGAAACAGATAAACACCCAGGTAGACAGAGACACAGAGAGACAGACAGAAACGCATGTAGACAGAGACACAGACAGAAACCCAGAAAAAGACACAGAGAGACAGACAGACACACGGACAGACTGACACCCAGACAGACAGAGACACGGACAGACAGACAGACAGACAGACAGACAGACAGTCAGAGACATGGAAAGACACCCAGGAAAAGACACAGACAGACAGACAGACAGAGACATGGACAGACAGACACCCAGACAGCCAGAGACACGGAAAGACACCCAGAAAAAGACACAGACAGACAGATAGACACGGACAGACAGACACCCAGACAGCCAGAGACACGGAAAGACACCCAGAAAAAGACACAGATGGACAGATAAACGGACAGAGACACGGACAGACTGACAGACAGAGAAACAGAGAGACAACCAGACAGAGAAACAGACAGAAACGCATGTAGACAGAGACACAGACAGAAACCCAGAAAAAGACACAGACAGACAGAGACACAGAAAGACACCCAGGCAGACAGACACACAGACAGATAGACAGACAGGCAGAGACACGGAAAGACACCCAGAAAAAGAGACAGACAGACACCCAGGCAGACAGACAGACAGAGAGACAGAGGCATGGACAGACTGACAGTCATACAGACAGAGACACGGACAGACAGAGACACAGACAGACAAACTGATAGAGACACAGACAGACACCCAGGCAGACAGAGACACAGATAGACAGACAGACAGACAGACAGACAGACACCCAGACAGACAGACAGACAGACAGACAGAGACACAACCAGACAGAGAAACAGACAGAAACGCATGTAGACAGAGACACAGACAGAAACCCAGAAAAAGACAGAGACAGAAAGAGACACAGAGAGATAGACAGACACAGACAGACAGAGAGACAGACAGAGACACAACCACACAGAGAAACAGACAGAAACGCATGTAGACAGAGACACAGACAGAAACCCAGAAAAAGACAGAGACAGACAGAGACACAGACAGACAGACAGACAGACAGAGACACGGCCAGACTGACAGACAGAGAAACAGAGACAACCAGACAGAGACACAGACAGAAACCCAGAAAAACACACATACAGACAGAGACACGGACAGACAGAGAAACAGACAGACAGATAGACAGATAGAGACACATACAGACAAACAGACAGATAGACAGATAGAGACACGGACAGACAGAAACACAGACAGACACCCAGGCAGACACCCAGAAAATAACAGACACCCAGGCAGACAGAGACACGGACAGACACCCAGAAAAAGACACAGACAGACACCCAGGCACACAGAGACACAGACAGACACCCAGAAAAAGACACAGACAGACGCCCAGGCAGACAGAGAGACAGAGCGACAGAGGCACGGACAGGCTGACACTCATACAGACAGAGACACGGACAGACAGACACCCAGACAGGCAGAGACACGGAAAGACACCCAAGAAAAGAGATAGACAGACAGATAGGCAGGCAGACGGAGACACAGACAGATAGGCAGACACCCACCCATACAGACAGAGACACAGACAGACACACAGATAGCAGACACCCAGAAAAAGACACAGACAGACAGATAGACAGACACAGACACAGAGACACAGAGAGACAACCAGACAGAGAAACAGACAGAAACGCATGTAGACAGAGACACAGACAGAAACGCATGTAGACAGAGACACAGACAGAAACGCATGTAGACAGAGACACAGACAGAAACGCATGTAGACAGAGACACAGACAGAAACCCAGAAAAAGACACAGACAGACAGAGACACAGAAAGACAGAGACACAGAAAGACACCCAGGCAGACAGACACACAGACAGATAGACAGACAGGCAGAGACACGGAAAGACACCCAGAAAAAGAGACAGACAGACACCCAGGCAGACAGAGAGACAGACAGACAGAGAGACAGAGGCATGGACAGACTGACAGTCATACAGACAGAGACACGGACAGACAGAGACACAGACTGACAGAGACACAGACAGACACCCAGGCAGACAGAGACACAGACAGACACCCAGAAAAAGACACAGATAGACACCCAGGCAGACAGAGAGACAGACAGACAGAGAGACAGAGGCACGGACAGACTGACACTCATACAGGCAGAGACACGGAAAGACACCCAGAAAAAGAGACAGACAGACATCCAGGCAGACAGAGAGACAGAGGCACGGACAGACTGACACTCATACAGACAGAGACACGGACAGACAGACACCCAGACAGGCAGAGACACAGAAAGACACCCAGAAAAAGAGACAGACAGACAGGCAGACAGAGACACAGACAGATAGGAAGACACCCACCCAGACAGACAGAGACCCATACAGACAGAGACACAGACAGAAACACAGACAGCAGACACCCAGAAAAAGACTCAGACAGATAGACAGACAGAAAGACAGACAGACTTAGACACGGACAGACAGAGACACAGACAGACAGGCAGACAGACACCCAGGCAGACACCCAGAAAATAACAGACACCCAGGCAGACAGAGACACGGACAGACACCCAGAAAAAGACACAGACAGACACCCAGGCACACAGAGACACAGACAGACACCCAGAAAAAGAGAGAGACAGACAGGCAGACAGAGACACATACAGATAGACAGATAGACAAACAGACACCCAAACAGACACCCAGACAGACAGAGACACAGAAAGACACCCAGACAGATAGAGACATAGACTGACAGACAAACAGACATAGACACAAACAGACAGATAGACAGACACCCAGACAGACACTCACAGACAGAGACCCAGAAAGGCACCCAGAAAAAGACACAGACAGACAGACACCCAGACAGACACACAGACAGACAGACACCCAGCAGACAGAGACACATACAGATAGACAGAGAGACAGACAGACTGACACCCAGACAGATAGAGACACAGACAGGCAGAGACACGGAAAGGCACCCAGAAAAAGACACAGACAGACTGACACCCAGACAGACAGAGACACGGACAGAAACACCCAGACAGACAGAGACACGGAAAGACACCCAGAAAAAGACACAGACAGACAAACAGACAGACAGACAGACAGATAGAGACACGGACAGACTGACACCTAGACAGACAGAGACACTGACAGAAACACCCAGACAGACAGACACATGGAAAGACACCCAGAAAAAGACACAGACAGACAAACAGACAGACAGATAGAGACACGGACAGACTGACACCTAGATAGACAGAGACATGGACAGACAGACACCCAGACAGACAGACAGACAGACAGAGAAACAGACTGACTGAGACACAGGTAAACAGACAGAGACACAGACAGACACCCAGACAGGCAGAGACACGGAAAGACACCCAGAAAAAGAGACACCCAGGCAGACAAAGAGACAGACAGACAGAGACACAGAGGCATGGACAGACTGAGACACAGATAGACAGACAGATAGACAGATAGAGACACAGACAGACACCCAGGCAGACAGAGACACAGACAGACACCCAGAAAAAGACACAGACAGACAGACAGACAGACAGAGACAGACTGACACCCAGACAGACAGAAGAACGGAAAGACACCCAGGCAGACAGAGACACAGACAGACAGACAGACAGACAGACAGAGACACAGACACAGACACAGACAGACTGACACCCAGACAGACAGAGACACGGACAGAAACACCCAGACAGACAGAGACACGGAAAGACACACAGAAAAAGACACAGACAGACAAACAGACAGACAGACAGACAGATAGAGACACGGACAGACTGACACCTAGACAGACAGAGACACTGACAGAAACACCCAGACAGACAGACACATGGAAAAACACCCAGAAAAAGACACAGACAGACAAACAGACAGACAGATAGAGACACGGACAGACTGACACCTAGATAGACAGAGACATGGACAGACAGACACCCAGACAGACAGAGACAAGGAAAGACACCCAGAAAAAGACACACACAGATAGATAGACAGACAGAGACACGGACAGACTGACAGACAGAGAAACAGATAAACACCCAGGTAGACAGAGACACAGAGAGACAGACAGAAACGCATGTAGACAGAGACACAGACAGAAACCCAGAAAAAGACACAGAGAGACAGACAGACACACGGACAGACTGACACCCAGACAGACAGAGACACGGACAGACAGACAGACAGACAGACAGTCAGAGACATGGAAAGGCACCCAGGAAAAGACACAGACAGACAGACAGACAGACAGAGACATGGACAGACAGACACCCAGACAGCCAGAGACACGGAAAGACACCCAGAAAAAGACACAGACAGACAGATAGACAGCCAGAGACACGGACAGACAGACACCCAGACAGCCAGAGACACGGAAAGACACCCAGAAAAAGACACAGATGGACAGATAAACGGACAGAGACACGGACAGACTGACAGACAGAGAAACAGAGAGACAACCAGACAGAGAAACAGACAGAAACGCATGTAGACAGAGACACAGACAGAAACCCAGAAAAAGACACAGACAGACAGAGACACAGAAAGACACCCAGGCAGACAGACACACAGACAGATAGACAGACAGGCAGAGACACGGAAAGACACCCAGAAAAAGAGACAGACAGACACCCAGGCAGACAGAGAGACAGACAGACAGAGAGACAGAGACATGGACAGACTGACAGTCATACAGACAGAGACACGGACAGACAGAGACACAGACAGACAAACTGATAGAGACACAGACAGACACCCAGGCAGACAGAGACACAGATAGACAGACAGACAGACAGACACCCAGACAGACAGACAGACAGACACCCAGACAGACAGACAGAGACACAACCAGACAGAGAAACAGACAGAAACGCATGTAGACAGAAACACAGACAGAAACCCAGAAAAAGACAGAGACAGAAAGAGACACAGAGAGATAGACAGACACAGACAGACAGAGAGACAGACAGAGACACAACCACACAGAGAAACAGACAGAAACGCATGTAGACAGAGACACAGACAGAAACCCAGAAAAAGACAGAGACAGACAGAGACACAGACAGACAGACAGACAGACAGACAGAGACACGGCCAGACTGACAGACAGAGAAACAGAGACAACCAGACAGAGACACAGACAGAAACCCAGAAAAACACACATACAGACAGAGACACGGACAGACAGAGAAACAGACAGACAGATAGACAGATAGAGACACATACAGACAAACAGACAGATAGACAGATAGAGACACGGACAGACAGAAACACAGACAGACACCCAGGCAGACACCCAGAAAATAACAGACACCCAGGCAGACAGAGACACGGACAGACACCCAGAAAAGGGCAGACAGACACCCAGGCACACAGAGACACAGA
>CAMPSB010000250.1:0-99516 GCA_946959425.1 Argyrosomus regius | reverse complement strand
CATGAACCAGCTTCTACGTCTGAGAGACAGATGCTACGACACAATCTTCCAGAATCCATGAGTTTAAAAAGACAGCTACGATTATGGAGTAAAGACATCCTCCATCATTTTATCATTTTTATAGACACGTTATGAGCCTTCAACATTACAAGCGAGACATAAAGTTAAGAAAATAAACATGTTTGTTTTAGCTGAACGAGGAGTTCTTTGACTCTTTACAGGCCTCAGTTCATCTATTCAGACCTCAGCTGCTGCACACAACACATTCACCATACAGCAACAAGTTAGTTTGAAACAAAGTTAAAAAACATTTTTCTCACCGTTTCTGATCCGAATCATGAATCCTGAATCCTGAATCCTGACCGTTGAATGTTGAACAACGCCTTGTTTTCTTTACTTTCAACTTTGATTCACCTGTCACAAAACATATACAAATCCTGTCCAGTCTTGCCTCTTGGCTCAGATCAGATCAGTTGAGGTGTGAGGAATGAAGCCCGGCTACACCTGTAGCCACCTGTGAAAACACGTCCACCTCTGACTGCAGACTTTAATCAATGTGGATAAGAAAAGTACTTATATATACAGTATTTACACCTGAACAACATCAAGAATTTACAGATATACAAGAAACAGAAACATAAAAAAGAATACACTCTGGTTGCCATCAAAGACAGAATCTCCACTATACGTCAACAAATTGACCCGTGATTAGAGTTATCACCACCATAAACTAACTTCATGTCACTTCATTGAACTCTTCTCAGTTAACAGAAGTCTGTTTGTCACTAGAGGGCGTCAGAAACAATTAAAACAGTTGATTTATAGTAACCACAATTCACTGAGTTTGCTTCCTGGTTGATTTTGACAGTATCTGACAGACTGGTCGAGTCTCTCTGTGAAGCACTTTAGTGTCATTATTTTTATATATATCTGTTAACAGTGTACAATTTACATTTATCACTTTCATCCTCAGGTTGTAAACTCACATAATGTGCAAACTCCACACAGTGAGCGGGTTACACTGGGGTCAAGTTACGTACAACTAAAAACAGCATTTCCTGTTTGTGGTGGAAGGAGGTGGGGATTTTCTATACTAAATATAACGTTCATCATGTTGTTCTGAAAGTTCTTCATACTGGAGATAATCCAAAGCCATGAACTCACAATGACACTACATTTACTACTACTGTGTACATGTACCACCACCTGCTGGATACTTCACAAACAAAACATTTGAATCTTCATTATGACTTAAAATGGCATCAGACTTCAGTAAATATTCAATAGCTTAAAATAATATACAGTAAGAATTTACATTACACACTCTCATGCTGCCTGAAAGAAACTGAATAAAAAAAACGTGAAAATATTAAACAAATATGTCAAACAAACAAAAACAAACACATATTTTAAGAATCTTAGATGTTGGTGTGAAATGTTCTTTCTACAACAATGAACAAAAAAGTATAAGTCAGTGGTTCTGTGGCTAAAATTTAGGTCAGTTGGTATGGTAAAACTAAAAAAACTAAGGATGTGTGAGAAATGTACAGACACATGAGATTTCACAATACAAGTAAGTAGTCCTTGTGGTTCCTGTAGTCTCCAAAGGTAGATTGGGAGCCAGAGCTTTCAGCTATCAAGCTCCTCTTCTGTGCAACAAACTACCATTTTATGCTGGAGGCAGACACGGTCAACACTTTTAAGAGTAGACTTAAGACTTTCCTTTTTGATAGAGCTTATAGTTAGGGCTGGCTCAGGTCATCTGTTAGTGATGCTGCTATAGGACTAGACTGCCGGGGGACTTCCCATGATGCACTGAGCTCCTCTCTCTCCATCAACCTCTGTAAACATTCATGTCTCATTAATGCATGTTACTAACTTAACGGTCGCGTGAGATGTAAATATGAGTGTGGTCCCACATCTCATCATATCAGAGGACAGGAAAGATGGAAAATATCAAAGTGTCACTCTGATTTCCTCTGCTGTTCTTTTCTGTCACCTCCTGGTTGTTTTTGGTCACTACAGGTTTTTAGTCCATGTTCAGAGCTTTATCGCTGTATTCAAATTGTCTGTCTCATATTCTGTGGTGTTTTACATTCGTCCTCCTGTCGCTTCTTATCGTCCAATATGGCCTGGAGTTCATAACCATTCTCATTTGTATCATCCTTCTTGACTTCTGGATCTCTTGTTTTACATGATGTACTTTTTTTTCTCTTGCTCCCTGTGTGGAAACAGAAAGAGAAAACTGTTGCAGTTGGTGTTTTCGTGTGTTTAAATGAGAAAACTACAGAAGAAGAACAAAAATATGAAAACTGAACTGGAATATTTTTTTAAATCTCAGACAATTGTGATTTTTTTCTTTCTCATTTTAAGATGGTGATCTGCAATTTGCCATCTGAGATCACAACTGACACTTTTATCAGCTTTAGCGAACTAATTAATAAAAATCAATGAATCCAGTGAACGGTCAATTGTGCTGAACAGTACTCAGTTAAACTTGAAGTAAGCTGCCAGGTTTTTTTCTGTGACTGCTGGACACAAGTTTGTTTAACTTCAGTCATGAACATTGTGTTATATAATCTGTTGATCCAACGTATCACTACAGCCAATGAAGAGCTCTGACAGGAAGTTCACATAAAAAATGAAAATGAAAATGTGACTTACTGATATATATCCAAGCACAGAGCACCAGAACACCAATGCAAAGAATGATGGTGATGATGATGAAGGTGATCTTAATTGAACTCAAAGAGAACTGAACCGTGAAGAAATGACCTGAAATGAAACAACACAGAACAGAACGACATTTTTTAATCAAACTCGACCTCAACTGTTAAAAAACAGAAACAATATGTTGAATTTATTTTGAACTCTTTATAACCTGGAACATAGAAGTGTGTCTCTCTGGTCTGGGTGATGTTCTTCTGTTGGACTCTACAGGTGAAGTTGTCGCTCTTCTCCACAGTCAATCTTCTGCTGACAGTATAGAGGTCATCAGGACCTCTGACTGTCTCTGTAGGTCCAGCAGAGAGGAGGTTTCCCTCACCGTCCAGCCAGAACACCTCAGGCTCTGGATACCAGCCTTTAGCCTCACACTGTAAAACCACCTCTCTGCTCTTATTGGAGACAAACTCTATGACGGGCGTGGAGACGACACCTGATGATCAGAGAGGAGGAATTATAACATACGTCACTGATTTGTATCAAACTGCTCGTGGCAGCAAGTCTGACTTACCAACAGTGAGTTGGATGGACGTTTCCTTCATCATTGAATTCAAGATACACAAATATTTTCCTGCATCAGAAAGTTTCACTTTGAAGATTTTCATGGAGACGTTTCCGTTTGGCAGTTCATCCACAAACAGAGCGGTGCGATGATTATAAGATGGATTTTGATTCTCAAAAATAAGTCGTCCACTGTGGTGATAATGGATGTACTTTGGGTCTAAATCAGTTCTGGTCCACACCACGGTCTCTGAATCTGCATCGATGGGAGGTTCAAGGTGACATGGTAGAATGACATCATCACCAGCCAGGGCCACGATTGGTTGATGTGAACAAATTAACTGTGACTGCTCTGCAAGGAAACAAGAAACAGAAACAAACATGAACAACAGTGAAAAGTAGACACATCAATCAAACAAATCATTGTTAGTGTTGAAGGAACTTGGCCTGTTACTGAAGCTACTGAGATATTTAACCAGGAGCGACCTGGTTGACACGTTCAGCTTTCTTTTGGATGTTAGCATGTTAGCATAGCGTCATCAGCATTAATCTCAAACCACGACTAGTGTAGCCTCACAGAGCCTCACTGTGGCTGTACATTTATGTTAACGTCTGCTTCTTTCCAACACATGCACACATCGATGTGTTACTGGAGTGTTTGTGTTGAAATTACCTCCAACAGACTGAAGAACCATGAAAATGAAAACACTGCAGGTCCTGAAGGACAGTCCATCACTGGGCTGGATCTTTGGCTGCAGCATGCTGGACTCCTGAAAAGTTCACTTTGTAGTTACTTTGTGCTTCATGTGACTTCAAAACACTTCATCTATACAGACTAGTAGAAAACACTGACAGATATTTAAATGAGCAATATGTAACTTTATGTGTAACACTGACATTTTCAAATTCACAATATTGTAAAGTTATCTCAACAGACTGAAGCTCACAGAGGTTTGAACCTTCACGCGCTCAAAACAAACAAAACATGTTTTATTTCTTGTTTACAATTTCAAAATAAAATACGTCGGTTTAATAAAAAAGTTTCTTTTGGTTTGTGAAACATTTAAAACAGATTTATTAAACTGAAAAAAAATGCATGTATAACTTGATAAAAGTACTGCTGCTGAATACATCATTTGGAGATATAAGGATACCATGATGATGTTTGATTATGTATGACAACAACAACTTTACAGCAGTTGTATTTGGGTTAAAAGTTCATTTCTAGCGTTCCTTTCTATCTTCTTTACTCTGCCGTGTTGTCGTCGTCGTTCATGTTGTATTTAATTTATGTATTTATTTTCTCTGCTTATAAACTGACACATTTTTAGACACTGTGTGTTAATGTGTAACCTTAGAATATAAACTTAAACTATAATGACTTTTATTTATATTTCACCTTTTAAAGTGCTTTGACAGACAGGCACGAACAAGATACTCAAAATTGCAGCAGAAGAACTAATAACATTTAAAAGACAATATATAAAAAAACATAATGATAAATTACACAAAACATGTTTTATTTCATGAACCAGCTTCTACGTCTGAGGGACAGACGCTACGACACAATCTTCCAGAATCCATGAGTCTAAAAAGACAGCTACGATTATGGAGTAAAGACATCCTCCATCATTTTATCATTTTTATAGACACGTTATGAGCCTTCAACATTACAAGCGAGACATAAAGTTAAGAAAATAAACATGTTTGTTTTAGCTGAACGAGGAGTTCTTTGACTCTTTACAGGCCTCAGTTCATCTATTCAGACCTCAGCTGCTGAACACAACGCATTCACCATACAGCAACAAGTTAGTTTGAAACAAAGTTAAAAAAAACATTTTTCTCACCGTTTCTGATCCGAATCATGAATCCTGAATCCTGAATCCTGACCGTTGAATGTTGAACAACGCCTTCTTTCTTTACTTTCAACTTTGATTCACCTGTCACTGTTTCCTCTTGTTTCCCAGAGCAAAATAAGTACAAATCCTGTCCAGTCTTGCCTCTTGGCTCAGATCAGATCAGTTGAGGTGTGAGGAATGAAGCCCGGCTACACCTGTAGCCACCTGTGAAAACACGGCCACCTCTGACTGCAGACTTTAATCAATGTGGATAAGAAAAGTACTTATATATACAGTATTTACACCTAAACAACATCAAGAATTTACAGATATACAAGAAACAGAAACAGAAAAAAGAATACTCTCTGGTTGCCATCAAAGACAGAATCTCCACTATACGTCAACAAATTGACCCGTGATTAGAGTTATCACCACCATCAACTAACTTCATGTCACTTCATTGAACTCTTCTCAGTTAACACAAGTCTGTTTGTCACTAGAGGGCGTCAGAAACAGTTAAAACAGTTGATTTATAGTAACCACAATTCACTGAGTTTGCTTCCTGGTTGATTTTGACAGTATCTGACAGACTGGTCGAGTCTCTCTGTGAAGCACTTTAGTGTCATTAAATTTATATATATCTGTTAACAGTGTACAATTTACATTTGTCACTTTCATCCTCAGGTTGTAAACTTTGCCATAATGTGCAAACTCCACACAGTGAGCGGGTTACACTGGTGTCAAGTTACGTACAACTAAAAACAGCATTTCCTGTTTACAATTTCAAAATAAAATACGTTGGTTTAATAAAAAATGTTCTTTTGGTTTGTGAAACATTTAAAACAGATTTGTTAAACTGAAAAAACGCATGTATAACTTGATAAAAGTACTGCTGCTGAATACATCATTTGGAGATATAAGGATACCATGATGATGTTTGATTATGTATGACAACAACAACTTTACAGCAGTTGTATTTGGGTTAAAAGTTCATTTCTAGCGTTCCTTTCTATCTTCTTTACTCTGCCGTGTTGTCGTCGTCGTTCATGTTGTATTTAATTTATGTATTTATTTTCTCGGCTTATAAACTGACACATTTTTAGACACTGTGTGTAACCTTAGAATATAAACTTAAACTATAATAACTTTTATTTATATTTCACCTTTTAAAAACAGAGTTTGCAAAGTGCTTTGACAGACAGGCACGAACAAGATACTCAAAATTGCAGCAGAAGAACTAATAACATTTAAAAGACAATATATAAAAAACATAATGATAAATTACACAAAACAGCAATAAAATATAGAAAGATGAAATAAAATAAAACCAAAGTACAGACTACACTTAAAGTCTCAAAATTCTCAGAATAAATATGATAAAAATAGCAAATTTCTGACATGCTTTTATTTTGAAGGCCACACCCCTTCACTTCCGGCACGGTTCCCGCCTCCTGTCTCTAGCTTGCCGCGGTTTCAGGTTACAGCACTCGCTGGCTCTCTCCGTCGCTGTCGGCCGCCGAGCTGCTTTCATGACAGCCGGCAAGCAGCTCTCCTGCTCCCGCTGAACGGTCTCCACCTTCTATCGGCTTGTTGTCGCCGAATAAAAATGAGTTTACCGTCGAGGATTTAACGAGTTTGAACACCTGGAAGCTCACCTGAACCGTTTGACTTGTTGCCACCATGAGAAGCAGGAGCAACTCCGGGGTTAAATTGGACAACTATGCCCGACTGGTGCAACAAACTATCCTGAGACACCAAGTGAGTAAATAAAGGTTCACACCTGCAGACAGGTAACTTCATGTTACAGTTCAAATGTTTGGAGGTAAGTTGCGCAACATGAAACACACACACATTACCTGTGTGAGAGTGTGTGGCAACTTGTAGCAACTTTACAGTCAACTTAAGAGACTTTATATGGTCAAAAATGGCTGCAGTCACCATTCAAAGGTGTTGGAATGGTTCCACACCAAACTGGGATTAAATCAGTCCTTTATGGAGCCAACACAGGAAGTGCAGTTCCTCAAACGTCCACTTGAGGCTGGCTCCAGAAGTGAGTCCGTCTCCGTAATTCCCCATGTCTCATTTCAAAGTGCAAGGTCAAAAACGCAAGATAGCCAGCTAATGTTACTTATTAAGCCAACAGCTCGGCGTCTGTCTTTCAGCCTTTTATTTCGCTTGTTCAGCTCCTGTTCTGGCACGACACCGGCTCCTCTCCCCGTCAGCTATTGGACTGTAAACCTCTTCTTCTTCTTCTTCTTCTTCTTCTTCTTCCCGGTGGTCCAAAATGCCTGTGGTACAAACACTAACTCAGTGCTCTGAGCTCACAGTACGGCTAACAAACTGAGCTGACATTAGCTAACAGCAGCTATCAAACTGAGCTAACAGCAGCTAACAAACTTAGCTAACATTAGCTAACAGTAGCTTACGAACTGATCTAACAGCAGCTAACAAACTGAGCTAACATTAGTTAACAGCAGCTAACAAACTTAGCTAACAGCAGCTAACAAACTGAGCTTACATTAGCTAACAAACTGAGCTAACATTAGCTAACAGCAGTTAACAAACTGAGCAATCAGCAGCTAACAAACAGAACTAACAGTAGCTTACGAACTGATCTAACATTAGCTAACAGCAGCTAACAAACTGAGCCAACATTAGCTTGCAGCAGCTAACAAACAGAGCTAACAGCAGCTAATGAACTGAGCTTACATTAGCTAACAAACAGCAGCTAACTAACTTAGCTAACAGCAGCTAACAAACTTAGCTAACAGCAGCTAACGAACTGAGCTTAGATTAGCTAACAGCAGCTAACAAACTTAGCTAACAGCAGCTAACAAACAGAGCTAACAGTAGCTTACGAACTGAGCTAACATTAGCTAACAGCAGCTAACAAACTGAGCCAACATTAGCTTGCAGCAGCTAACAGCAGCTAACTAACTGAGCTTACATTAGCTAACAGCAGCTACAGTTTACGGTCCATCAGGAAACCCTGGTACTTCTCGTTGGTGGGTTTAGATGTAGTGGAGTAGACATACAAAGTAACAAGACAATATAAATACTGAAATAAAGTACAAGTACTTAAGTACAGCACTTTAATACATGTATTTAGTTACATTACATCATAACAACTACATGATACACGTACAAGAACACACACACCTCATATATCTGAATCTGTCACTGCAGACTAAAGCTGAAGACTCAAACACACTGAATCAGAGCTGGTGGAGCAGAGGCGAGCTGAAGGGGCTAAGGGTCAAGTGGGCAGGACTGTCTGTGCATTTGTGTGTTTTTGGACTGTGGGAGGACACTGAACTGAGCTCAGACATCAAACCTGCGAGCTCCTCGTTTGTTTCGACTGTCGTAAAGGTGATAGAGACGCAGAGGAGTCCAGGAATTAGTCCGATATGGAAGAAAAGTGGACGCACTCGGAGTGAAGTCACCTCTGAATTCGTCCCAAATGGCGAGCGGCCAAGCCTGCAGTTGTATACAGCTCACCGCTCAGATGGATCACTGCACTAATGACCGACTGTGACAGTTAAAGCAACACTGTGTCAGAGTGTAACCCTGCTGTGGTAACCATGACTACAGCTGTACTCGAGTATTTGTTCTGATTACATTACTTCAGATCAAAAACTAGAGAGTCGACAACTTTGCTAACAGCCAAACATCAACAAGGTCAACAACAGGAGACGTAGCAGCCAGCTAATATTACTGACTACACACTTCTTTCCTTCATCCTTCTTTCCTTCCTTCCTTCCTTCCATACTTCTTTCCTTCTCTCCTCCTTCTTTCCGTCTTCTTTCCTTCTTTTCTTCTCTTTCCTCCTCCCTTCATTTCTTCCTTCCTTCCTTCCTCCCTTCATTCTTTTTCCATCCTTCTTTTCCTTCCTTCCTTCTTTTCTTCCTTTCTTTCCGTTTTTCTACCCTTCCTTCTTTCCTTCCATCCTTCCATACTTCTTTCCTTCTCTCCTCCTTCTCTCCTTCTTTTCTTCTTTCTTTCCTCCTTCCATCCTTCCTTTCAGTCTTTCTATGCTTCCTTTTTCCTCCTTTCTTCTTTCCTTCCATCATTTCTTCATCCTTCTTTCTGTCCTTCTTTCCTTCCTTCCAGTCTTTCTACCCCTCCTCCTTCCTTCTTTCCTTCCGTCTTTCCTCCTTCCGTCAACGTCCTCTTCGCTCTCTTCTCCTCTGCCATTATGTCCGTAGAGGCTGCCGAGCCTTTGCTAGCGGACAGTGTGCAGTACTAGCTAACGTTAGCTAGTTCAACAAATGTCCGGCACACACTACGACACAGAGTCCAACAACAAGTCCAAAGTCAAAGCTAACGTTACTGCAAAGCATTGATCCATGATACTAACTTATAATATTGTATTGTCCAGCTCCTGTTCTAGCACCACACCGCCTCCTCCTCCTCTTCTTCTTCCCGGTCACAGTCCGGGCAGCCCGGCTAACAAACTGAGCTAACAGCGGCTACATGATGTTTATTTTTAGTCTTATAGTCTATGAGTAATATAACTCAGCACAGACATTGCTGCTCGCTGGTGAATTTGCGCAACTTACCCAGTTGGTGATGAAACTCGATGTTGAAAGAGCAGCCTCCGTTAGCTGAAACACAACGACAGTACATAACTCAAACATCAGGTATAACATGATTGTTTAAAAGCTCCTCGGGCCAAGCAGCAGCTTTATTTTCTGTGTTGTACGAAGATGAACTTTGCTGCAGAGTTTGAGCTCTTAAGTTGCATCAACTGCATTTAACTGTTATGGTTGTAAACATCCTCTTTGCAACAGGAAGCAATGGCCCTAATGCAGCTTTACTGTGTCACATATCCCACAAGAGTCTAAACTTTTTGACTCTGTACATATATTTTATGTCTCCAAACAACCCAAAGTTGTGTCAATTTAACATGTGGACTTATGGAGACTGACTCACTTCTGCAGCCAACCTCAAGTGAGGAGCTACACGGAGGTTGCCGCTTGAGTTTACCTCTACAGCGTCTCATTAGTCTATTTTAACTGCCGACCTTTGACCTCTCTGACAGGATCCAGTGACCGGTCTCCTGCCCAGCAGTCCAGATGAGGCGCACTCTTGGGTCCGAGACAATGTTTACAGCGTCGTGTCCGTGTGGGCCCTCAGTCTGGCCTACAGGAAGAACGCCGACAGGGACGAAGACAAGGCCAAGGCCTACGAACTGGAGCAGGTACGTCTACGGCTGGAGTTCAAACCTCAGTCCACGTCTCGGGGCCTCGCTTGTGTCCCGTGTTTCTCTGCGTGAACACCGTGAGCGACAACATGTTGACATTTAACCATCTCTCGCTCTCTCTCTTTCTAGAGTGTGGTGAAGCTAATGAGAGGTATCCTCCAGTGCATTTTGAGGCAGGTATGTTGTCTTGAGATATTTTTAACCCATACTCTTGTCTGACAGACAAAAAACATCCCAGCTTACAGCAGGAAGTACAGTAGAAGTTAAACTGAGCTAATGCGCCAGATGAAAGCTCAATCTCACGAGTTGGGTCGAGTTCTGGTCAAAAATGGGCAAAAACAGTTTAAGGCCGGCGCTCCGGTGCATTATCTGTTCTTAAAAACTGAATTAATTCGACAAATCATATCACGACACTTTGTACTCTTGTTGTATTAATATTATTAACAGAGACCCAACAATTCCCACCATGAGCAAGCGCTTGGCGGCAGGGGCAAGGAAAAACTTCATTTAAGAGGCGAAAACTCTCGGTGGGCGGCCGGTTTGATTGATTAATTGAAGTTTGATCAGCGCAACAAGCTGTAAACCCAACGCTGACGTTTTATCTGCGTCTAAAGTCAACGTGTGTTGAGAAACGGTGACGTATTTAATCATCGAGCAGTCGTGTTTGTTTGTTTTAGCTCCATTTTTGGTCTCCACCAACTCCTGACGGAAGTTGAGGGAATGGCGGCGTGAACGTGAACCAAAACAGTAACATTTTTGGCCGTAAAAACCAGAACAAAGAGCTAAAAGACACCAAAATGCTCTGCTGAAGTGATGGGAATAGATATATCTGTAGTTTTATGTAATAAAGTGTCTGAAAATTCATTGAAGAAAACACATGGGAAGGTCAGTTTCTGGCTAAATTCCTGTAAAAATGAAGGTACTAAACATTCTTTAAAACCAGTCATAAAGTAGTCCCACCCGTTGATTCACAGCTTTTTAACCCAATCGTAGATGTTAAAATGATAAACATCTCACGATATATTTTCTCCTATTGCCCCTCCATCCAGCTGGATAAGGTGGAGAAGTTCAAATACAGCAAAAGTACCTCCGACTCGCTCCACGCCAAGTACGACACCAGAACCTGTGCTACCGTCGTTGGCGACGACCAATGGGGTCACCTACAAGTCGACGCCACCTCCCTCTTCCTGCTGTTCCTCGCTCAGATGACTGCGTCTGGTAAATATGCAACATGGAGGCATTTGTACATGTTGATGGCACTACATTGACGCTATTTCACTGATTTTGGTGAAACCGGATCATATTTTATGGAGTTGTCCAGCTCCTCCTGGAGGTTCCCAAGGCGTTCCCAGGACAGATGAGATATCTGTTCAGTGGTCTCCTACCAGTTGGGGCGCCTAGAAAAGGGCACCCAGGAGGTATCCGATGATCAGATGTCCGAACCGCCTCAACTGGCATGCGGAAGGAGTAGCCCTCCTGAGCTTTTACAGTATCTCTAAGGCTAAACCTGGCCACCCTATGGAGGAAACTCATTTCAGTCGCATATATCTATCTATAAAGCTTTGCCTTCCAACTCAACTCCTTCAATGCCAATCTTTCTGTTGAAGTCACGCTCTGTTTGTACCCCAAGGTACTTGAACTACTTCACTTGGGGCAGTAATTCACTCCCAACTTGGAGGGAACAAGCCACCGTTTTCTGGCACAGAATCATGGCCAACTGTTTCTTAAAGTTTGTCGGTTGTTTGATCAGATTTTTGTCTAAACTGTTAAATATCTTAACAAATGGTCTCTTCCTGTGTTGCACCAGGTCTCCACATCGTCTACACTCAAGACGAAGTGGACGTCGTTCAGAATCTCATGTTCTACATCGAGGCAGCTTACAAAGTGGCTGTAAGTGTCCGTTCATTGTCAACACCCTCCAAACAGAAGCCACTGGCGATGCAACCTTTAATTCTTGGATCCATTTTAATAATTATTGATCTGTCTTCTTCTTCTTTTAGGATTACGGGATGTGGGAGAGAGGAGACAAAACCAACCAGGGCATCACTGAGATTAACGCCAGCTCTATAGGCATGGCTAAGGTTAATACACAGACACTTTCTTTTTGTCCTGTGGGTGATTATTGGAGTGAGATGATCAGTGGGGAAGAGAAAACAGCTCTTGAGTTGCTGAGCGAGAGCAGAGCTTTAAACCAAACAGGTGCTCCAGTAAAATCCCTGGCAGGGTGGAAGGTGTCTAGTCACAGCAACGGCCTTTACACCGACCTTTAGGCGACCCCGGGCTCTCTAATCTAACTCGGGATCGGATGGAAGGACTTTGTTTTGGTGCTTCCTGATGCCAGTATAGATAAATATAACGCTGCTGTTAGATAAGCTCCACTCTTCAAATCAAGAGTGACATGAAATGGGAGCTTTTTCTTCATGTTGTTGACCGTTTAAAAGTCTTAATCTCAACCTCCCGTGAAAGAAAACATCAAAATCTAGAAGTTTTCACAGAGCAGGATACTCGCTCTTTGTGCCTAACACATTGCTGTCCTTGGCCGGCGGTGTACAGGAGGTATCAGGTTCTCTGTGGTCTTCCAAGAATGGCTGGTCACTCAGAAATAACACAGTACCCAGTACACAAACACACTCCCACACACACACACACACACAGAGTTTAATTTAAGACTTTGGAAACAGGCACCACTGCAGGATGTCCCCTGCTCTACTAATTACATGTAGTTATTAGTATTTATAGAGGCAAAACAGCATGTTCTACTACTACATGATACTTTTTATTAATAATAAATCATAATAATACATTTTATTTATAGATACTTTTCAGTTTACAGCACATTAAAAGCTAAAAAGCTGAGTTTTGAGTCCAGAGATTCGTGGAGGGTTGGGAAGTTTCTAGAGGGGCAGATATGGAGAAGGCTCTGTTGCCCCAGGTCCCAAATGGTGGAGATGATGGAGGTTGGAGGCTGTTTGATGGAGTGTGCTGGTGTACTACATACTGTGTACTCTACCGTTATATTATACTACGTCACATGATGCTGTTATCTTGTTTTTAACGAGGGTCACATTACTGCTGTTTGTCCTCCAGGCAGCTCTGGAGGCTTTGGATGAACTCAACCTGTTTGGTGCCAAAGGAGGACCTGGATCTGTCGTCCACGCCTTGGCCGACGACATACAGCACTGCCAGGTACACACACACACACACACACACACACACACACACACACACATATGATGTTAGCTTCATTTATTTTAATGTTGAATGTCGTTATCATCGGTCTTTATCGTCCTTCCTCCCTCATAAGTCCATCCTGACGTCCATGTTACCCCGAGCATCCATGTCCAAAGAGGTGGACGCCGGAGTCCTGGCTATCATCTCGTATCCCGCCTTCGCCGTGGAGGACATGAGCATCGTCAACATGACGAAGGAGGAGATCATCTCCAAACTGCAGGTCCAGAAAAGTGAAGCACAGCTAATATCACTGTATATAAATTATATTATATAAAAGAGGAAATTCAATGGTAGCTTTAAAGTTTGAAGCTGGAGAAGAGAAACAAGGAGATGAAGAAGGAGAGAGAAAGGAAAGGAAGGACGGGAAAGGAGCAAAGAGAGGAGAGAGGACATGAGGGCAAAAAGGAAACAAGGACAGGGCAAGATAGAAAGGGAAAAGATGGTTGAGGGGGGAGGAAGAGGAACAAGGGGATAAGTGAGTAAGAGTGAGAAGAGATGTCACTGAAGAGGCGACACCGTCGTGATAATTTCGTCTTCCTCTCTGTTTGTTCAGGGTCGATACGGCTGCTGCAGGTTTCTCAGAGACGGACACAAAACACCCAAAGAGGTAAAAACAGCCTGCAAATGTCTGATTATACATTTATCTCACACAAGTTGTTCATGTAAATACAAAGCAGCAATATTTATTATCTGTCTTCTTCAGGATCCGAACCGTCTCTATTACGAGTCGGCAGAACTGAAGCTGTTTGAAAACATCGAGTGTGAGTGGCCGCTCTTCTGGACCTACCTCATCCTGGACGGCATTTTTATCAACAGTCCTGAACAGGTGATTTACATCAGTATGGTGTCTGTGTGTTTGCCAGTACTGTATGTATATACAGGTAAACGTTAATCTGTTATACATCTGAGTAATCTGATTGGACAAGAGTCGTCCCAGGGGTGCTGATATAGAGAATA
Source organism: Argyrosomus regius (assembly GCA_946959425.1). Classification (NCBI taxonomy): domain Eukaryota; kingdom Metazoa; phylum Chordata; class Actinopteri; family Sciaenidae; genus Argyrosomus; species Argyrosomus regius. The sequence continues at coordinate 85,062 of CAMPSB010000250.1, read as the reverse complement.
ACAGCACAGAGACGTTTAACACAGGTGTTCTAACGACCGTTATATTAACGTTGCAGTCGTTATCGGTTAACGACCGTCGTCTATCTGAGATTGGAACATTAGGATCGACCATTTACTGCTGATATTCGGTATATGTTTGGTGCTGATCTAGTGTGATATGATTGCTTTATTAATTCATCCAGGTTCAGGAGTACCAGGAAGCTCTGGAGGGCATCCTGATCAAACAGAAAGATGGAATACGACTGCTGCCGGAGCTCTACAGTGTCCCTCCAGATAAGGTAATTTATGAGTGTTGTTTCTAGTGCCTCGTCCTGCCTTGTCTTATAAATATTCTTTTGTTTTATTCTGTTGTTTTCATCTATAACAGGTGGAAGAGGAGTACATGAACCCTCACTCCGTGGAGAGGATCCCGATGGGCAAATGTCCACTTCAATGGGGTCAGTCTCTGTTCATCCTGGGAAACCTTTTGTCTGAGGTGAGCCATCATGTCACCAACTCTAAATCATCGTTCAGTATATCAATAACATCAAGAAGGGTGGAGATGAGGATGAGCTATTAATATTTAAATAAAAAAGGGGGTAAGACGAAGAATTCTTGTGTATTTCGAGGCTCTGATTTGTCAAGCTTTGTCCAAATTTTCAGGGATTTCTAGCCCCCGGAGAAATCGACCCACTGAACCGACGTTTCTCCACCATCCCCAAGCCCGACGTGGTCGTACAGGGTGAGTTCACAGGATGTTTGAGGTATCAGCGATGCTGGATGACCTCCAGTGGACACAACATGTTTTGTTTTGTTTTTTTGGCATATTCGAACAGTCTTTTTCTTCCTGTAGTGTCAGTTCTGGCCGAGACCGAGGAGATAAAAGAGCTGCTGTTGAAGAACGGTATCGATGTGGAGACCGTTGCCGACATCCATCCCATCCACGTGCAACCCTCCAGAGTCCTGAGCCACATCTATGCCAGACTTGGTACGACCTCAGAGGGAATCTAGACACGTCCAGCCTAGACTTTCTAAGGCTAAAAGTTTAACATCCACACTCCAGGACTTTATTCCCCCTTTACTTACTTTTCCCGCTCTGCTGCAGGTCGTAACCCGAGGCTCGGTCTGACAGGACGACCCTACAGGAGGATCGGAGTCCTGGGAACCTCCAAATTCTACATCATCAGAAGCACCATATTCTCATTCACACCTCAGGTTAGCCAGAAAACAGAAGTAGTTCAAAAAACAGATTCACGGTCGATCCTCTCTCCTCATCGTAACTCCGTTTCTCCACCTCCAGTTCATCGACCACCAGCAGTTCTACATGGCGCTGGACAACAAGATGATCGTGGAGATGTTGAGGACTGAAATCGCCTACCTCTCGTCCAGGTGGAGGATGACCGGACGACCCACCGTCACTTTTCCCATTTCACAGACGATGTTGAGTAAGTTCGCACACAAACACACTTATATCGACTTTTAGAAAGCGTTGGAAGACGTTTCAAATGTTTGTGTTTTGTGTTTCAGCTGAAGACCACACAAACCTGGACCCTGCAGTCTTGGCTACACTGAAGAAGCTACAGGATGGATATTACGGAGGAGCAAGGTGAATTTAACCGAGGATACCGATATATCATGTCCCACGTGGTGCTTCTGGGAATTTCAGGACAGGAAGAGGAGTTTATATTATTTGTTGTAAGTGGTTGATTTCGTCGTCCTCCTCCTCTTCTCCAGGATCCAGACGGGGAAGCTGTCGGAGTTCTTGACCACGTCCTGTTTCGCTCACCTGAGCTTCCTGGACGGTAAGGTTTCTGGCAGCATGAGTCGCCACGGCGAGGAGTATGCTGTTGATGACCGTGACGACGAAGGATACGTGCATGAGTTACGTTGTGATGATGGTAAGAAACAAAACCAAAAAAAAACAGATGGATGGGTGGATGGATGGGAGAGGAATGGTGACACCAGAGATGGAAAAATGGATTAAAGTCTGTTCACACTGACAGGTGAGGCTCTTTTTGTTTTCCATCGTTGGTTTGACCATTCCGAGTCGTCGTACATCGAAGTACATAAAGTCAAAGTAGTTGTACTTTGCCTCTATGTGCTGTCAGTATCATGTTTAACCCACTAAGACATTCAAAATGACACAGTACATACATGTTACATGCATGTTTGAATCTAATTTCTGTCATTGAGAGTGAAGTTTGAAATTCAAATCATTAAAAAAATCTTCTTAATATTTCTTACCTGTGAATTTTCTCAACAGAAACATGACATGAGGCTCTTGCTGTGGCTCAATACTTCTGTTAGTACACTTCTATGTAGTACACTGGGTACACTATGTACTTCTTGGGGTAGTGCGCCAATTTCAGCAGGATAGTGTTGTTTCAATTCGAATAGACCCGCTGTGCACTTACCGGAACTCTACTTGTTCGTCTTCTACTTCTTTTACTTGTTCTTCTACTTCTTGTTCTTCTACTTCTTCATCATCTTCTACTTGTTCTTGTTCTACTTGTACATGTTCTTCTACTTCTTGTTCTTCTACTTCTTCTTGTTCTTCTACTTCTTGTTCTTCTACTTGTACTTGTTCTTCTTCTTCTTGTTCTTCTACTACTTCTTTGCTTCTTCTTCACTGAATTACAACCATGTGAAGCATTGGCGCCAAAATACACACATAAATCTTATGTACAACTTACATTTCTATAATGCGGTGTTCAACACAAACACTTCAGCTCCAGCAGCTTCCTCAGTCGCCATTTTCACAATGTCGGTGGACCCTCCCCATCAGCTATATACCCAAAATGGTGACCGCTGAGTGCGAGAGGTGTCCAGCGGTCCACACTCAACTTGAGTGAACCGCCCGGGTCCTCACAGCACACTGCATTTTGACATAACATGAGTGTGAACACACGTATGTACTGTATGGAAGTACGCGACTTGAGATACAGCAAGAGCAACGTGTTGTTGATTCTCATTAATCACCACTTCCTGCTTTTTCCTGCTGTCACATGATCACTGACCCCCGTCCCCATCCTCTCTGAACTGATCCGGACCTCTGTAGGTTGTTGAATGCTTTGCTTGCGTTACATCAAAAACATTAAAACATGCGTAAAGCTTCTTGACGACGATCGCAGAGTTGAAGTAAGAGTATCCACAGTTACGCATGTTTTAATATGCATGCATGTTCTTAATGAATGTTTGGAGGCATGACTGCCTGCAGATCACCACAAGCATGCTGCAATCTTCACATTTTAAAGGGTCACTTCAGGTAAACTCCCACACAATGGTGGGGGATGGTAAATCCCAAATCTGTTAGTTTATCACAGAAAAGTTACAAAATGTTTTAATCTGGCATATTTTGCCTTCTTTTCCCCTCTTCCCCTCACTCCATCTTTCTTCCTCTGTCGTCCTCTCCAGAGGCTGACGACCTCGCCCAGTACCTGGACCACCTGTTGGCTCACGCTGCCCCGAAGAAGCCCAAACCGCAGGTCAAAGGTCTGGGGAGGTTCAAGGCGGTGGCCACCAAAGCCAAGGAGATGGTGTCTCTGATGAACAAGGCTCAGGACCTTAACGTACACAGTGAGTGATCCATCATTTTAGGTTTTTGAATATATCGACACCAACTGACGCCAGATTTCTTTGCCCAGATGTCAACATGTACCTGCCGAACAAGCTGTTTCGCTCCACTCATCCGGCGCTCAACCTGAACCTCCCAGAATCTGCCTCGGCGCAAGAAGCTCAGGCACGTCCATTACAAGTCCAGTCCTTCAATATATTCTCTGTAATCGCCCAGCTTCAACTTTAACCTTCTCCCTCTGTCCTTCAGGCACCAAAGGTGTCGGTCACGGCAGAGAGCGGCATCCCGAGAGATGCCAGCGGAGCCATCGACTACAACGCTTTGGCCCAGCTGCTGAAGGACATGCAATGTCTCCAAGACCAGGCGGATATACTCCACATCCTCTTCAAAGACAAGTGAGATGCACATTATTATAAAGCTGAGGGGTCTTCACACTTTGGACTAACTCAAGGACTATTAGTCTTATGTTTGCCGAGCCGGTAGTGCATTTTTAAGATCGAAGATTGTAGCGCTAAAAGAAGAGAAACACAAAAAGCTGTTTTCCTCACAGGGGAATGGAGTGGGACACCCGTCTGCACGGCAAAGGCTCGACGGTCAGATCCCTGCTGACCGACCTTTACGAGAAGGCGGGTGAACTCAAACACTGGAGCCTCATCAGGATGATCTCAGGCATGCTGAGGAAGAAGGTGGAGGAGCTCGACTCGGTACGACAAGCACAGATGTGGTCATTGGTTATTAAATCAGTATCATCCCAGAGGCAGTGCTGTTATTCTGAATAATATATATATATATATATATATATATATATATATATACAGCTGTGCTGATATTCAGAATAACAGCACGACCTCGAAGATAGATGACGATCGTTAACCGTTAACGACTGTAACGCTCGGTCGTTAGAACACCTGCAGAGCGTAGTGATACATGCAGTTAAAAGTCTCCGTGCTGTTATTCTCTATATCAGCACTCCTGGAACGACTCTTCTTCTCTGATTGGTTGCGATCTGTCTGTAGGCCTGCTCTGATTTGCTGGCACACCAGAAGCACCTGACGGTCGGTCTGCCTCCTGAGCCGAGAGAGAAAACGATCACCGCTCCGATACCTCCAGACCAGCTGGCCGTCCTCATCGACGAGGCCAGTGACAACAACATCAGCGTGGCCATCCTCACTCAGGTGAGTCACCTCCTCCACCTGGAAGTCACCTGGGAGGTTTGTCTTCCATCTGGTCTTTAACCCGTCTTCCTTCCTTCCTCCCCCAGGAGATCATGGTGTACCTGGCTATGAGCATAAGGACTCAGCCCAGCCTGTTCAGCGAGATGTTCAGGCTTCGTATCGGCCTCATCATCCAGGTCATGGCCACCGAACTGGCCCATTCACTCAACTGCTCAGGTAAGACTGGAAGGAGAGGATGAAGATGATACAACTGATGACTTTTAGTTCGGTCTGTGTCACTGAAAAGTGTGTTTGTTTGCAGGAGAGGAGGCTACAGAGAGCCTGATGAGCCTCAGTCCGTCCGAGCTGAAGAACCTCCTCCACCACATCCTCAGCGGGAAAGAGTTTGGAGTGGCGCGCAGCGGTCAGTCCGCCGATCAGATTCTTCTGTTCTGTCTCTTTTGTTTTCCTTACGTTGTCGTCATTGCTTCCACAGTTCGAGAGCTCGACGCCGGCGTCAGTCCTGCCATCTCCATTCATCACCTGGGCAACGTGGGCGCCACCAAGAGCGAGAGAGCCGGCATCAGCAAACTGAAGAGCGACATGAAGATGGTAGATTAAAACACACTTACTCTTACACACTCACGGTCCGTTTCAGAAGCGGCTTTTCTATTTTTGACGGACGACGCGATGAGCCCAAGATGACAGGAAGTCGCACACAGATTTTCAAAATAAAACACCCCGTAAAAGCAGCCAAAAGGGAAACAATTTAACTACGGAGAATATTTACATATTTAGAAACACATAAACTGGAAAAATGACCAAATCTGAGCAAGTTAACAAAGTCTTCTGAAACGCTCCCATAACAGATGATCTTCAGGTGTCTTGAACACAATCCAAATTTTTCTGTCTTTTCAAGAACTTTCAAGAAAAATTGATTCTTTCCATCCTAAATATTTCATGAATAATGTCAATCCAATCCTCAACTTCTGGTTTTAACCACTTTCTAGTCATCGCTTAGAATCCGAACCTACGAGACGACAGGGTGCCCAAACACAGGACTTTTCTCTATATATTAAATCTGCATGTTCTCTTCCATCTTCAGTCATTTAGACTCTTATTGACCAATGAAAAGATGTTTGTCGCATCATGTATGTAGGACAGATAGGAGGAATGTTTTGGAGGACGAATGACGACCTCCGTGAACTCTCTGAACCGAGTCAGAACCTGGATTATACTGAATTTAGTCTAAAGTACTGAAACAGTTTTGATTAGGCCGATGTGCTCTGTGGAAACATGTTGGACAGCCTTGATACTGACAGTTTACCAACTGAGGTGGACGTAAATAGGAGAGTCGAAGGTTGGAAACACCCTCAGGACGTTCATTAAACGGTTCACTGATGACTGTGTTCGTTTTAGGTTCATTTTATGAGCTAGTTTCAGAGAAAAAGAGTTTTTCGTCCTCTTAGGATGCATATATTTGAGATTTTACAGCAAGAGTTGATTGCACAGTGTGAATAAATAAATATAATTGCACAGCGTAGTAACTGAATTGACAAAGAGGATCTTATTTTGAAAATATTTGTGCTTTCTTTTATTGTTTTGGGCAAACTGACTTCTGTCTTTTTGCAGCTGGAACACAGGTTGTCTTTGACGGATCCCATTAAGGTGATGACGATGAGTAGAGATGTTGAAAGACGTCAGGTGGTAATTCACCTGGATAATTGTGGGCGAACGCTGGACGACGATTGAGGGAATAATTAAGAAAAACTGTGGCGCTGATAGTTGATTAAAAATGAGCCGATCATGCTGGCAAATGATGAAATTCAGTTTTAAATAAATCACCGGAGCGTCTCGTTGACTGTGATTTATTTATAACTTGGTTTTTGTGTTGCAGGCGGAGCACAGGTTGTCCTTGACGGATCCATTTAAGGTGACGATCATGTGAAGGAATATTAACTATCACAGAGCTGCTTCTTCTTTCTCTTTAATTAAATATGCTGTTGGTGTTAATTCACCTTCATCAAGCAAACAGGACTTCTGCCTGAGCTTTCAGCTTCATCACTGGAGAGAAGTTGTAAAAAAGTTTGAACTTCTTCACAGTTGAGCAGAACTCATCTTGCTGAATAAGCGAGCAAGTTTTAAAACTTCACAAACTTCGTAACTGCTGCTTGTTTTGTCTTTGTCTTCATCCAGGACCCCAGGTTGTCTTTGACAGATCCAGTTTCAGAGGTGATGACGATGACGATGATGTTTTTATTGGCTTCGCTGTGGAAACTGGTCGTCAACAAATAGTGAAATTTAGCTTCCAAAACGTCGCATTTCATTGTGTTTCCTCTGTTGCAGATGGACCGCAGGGTGTCTTTGACTGACTCTGTTAAGGTGACATTCATAAATGAGAATGTTTGAGAGGCGAGGAAGAGTTAGATGTTGGGAGAGGTCACAGGTTGTCTTTGACGTTGGTGTCTGTAGCTAACTGAAAAGGCTTCGATATGCACTGATCGTGTTTGTAGCCCATTTTGTTCCGACAGTGTCGTGTTAAGTCACCTCGTCGTCGTTGGATTTGGGTTCTTGGAAGTCTTTAAGTGGATTTTTTTTTTGTCTCCATTTCAGCTCGACCAATCACTGCCCTTCCCTCGCAAGGTGACAACAATAACGACCCTTGAGCTTCTTGTTCTGGGTGTTAATTCTTCTGAAATAATTAACACGAACATCAGAGCGATTAACTCTGCTGCCTCGTTTTCAATCCAGCTGCGACTCTAATATCTGCAGTTAACGACTGATAGTCGAGCTTTAACTAATGATCGTTCCCAGTGTCGATGTGCTGATTATTTACTTGATTAACTGCTAATTAGCTTTGTGAATTCAATTCAATCCAAATCACAAGTTATCTCGTGACACTTCCCATATAGAGCAGGTCTGGACCGCACCACGAGGAAAACCCGACTCGTGGTGGATGAACATCTACATCTGCCGAGACTCGTCGAGTTTAAAGAGGGAGAGAGACAAAGATGCACAGCAGCAGAAATGATAACTAGAACAATAACTTTAATGGAGATATGACTAATGATGGTATTTGTAGTGGACGTCAAGCAGGCTCGAGCCACGATCCACAAGAACCTGACGAGACGAGAAAGCAGAAAAACTCCAGGGAACAAGCTAAGATGGTAACCAATGGGACATGAATGTGTTCAGAGAAGAAGATGACCATCATGGGAAGTCCCTCAGAGGTCTAAGCCTATAGCAGCATCACTGGGGGATAGTTCAGGACTCACCTGAGCCAGGACTAACTATAAGGAACGTCTGAAGACGACTCTTAAATGTGTAGAAGGTCTACGCCTTCAGAACCAGAACTTGGAGCTCGTTCCACAGAAGAAGAGCTTGATAGATGAAGGCTCGGGCCTTGTTAAAACAAATCCATCCACAACATTTAAACATGGGGCCTTATGGAGACTGAGTCACTTCTGGAGTGGACGTTTGAGGAACTGCAGTTGGTTGCTGCTTGGTAAACTTTTTTTGGAAACTTTTATATCTACAGAGATCGTTGGTCGTCTTCATTGGAGTCCACCATGTTGAACCGCCACGTTTCTACAACAATACTGGCTCTAGAAACGACCTTCCACCATTTGCGGCCATCGAAGTTTCTCCTTCGTACTAGAAAGTAGAGTGTGAAATGAGGGCGTTGCAATCAACAGTTGCATAGCTAGATACAACGAAATCCTACACACTGCTCCTTTAAATTTAGTTTCAAGATGATTGGACAGCTTTTGTGAAATTAACCAATTTACCCATAATCCATTGATCTCTAACCTCATTTTTTATCATTTCCCATCCTGGTTTTGAATCATGCTTTTGTGTGATTCTCACAATCGCACCATAAGAAGACAGAATCCGCCGGCTTGGCTTTGTTTTGTTGAATCCATCGGCCAAACTTATTTTGTGCCTCAGTTTTGTGTTTTTCATCTTGTGCATCTCTTTTTGTTTCTCTCCCCTCCTCTCAGGGCATGCGATCTCAGTCACTGGACATAGAAAACGTTGAATCTGGGGTAACGATTTCAGATATTTTTTAGATTTTCACAGTTTAATCTGCTGGATAGCCTCAAGAAAAACACAAAAAAAATGGTAGAGGGCAATGTTTCTCCGGGACAAACAGAGCTTTCAATCAGTGTTGTTCTTTCATTCAGAGGTACAGGCTGCCGTCCATCGAATCTCTGGACATTCCTGAGTGTATTCCCGTTTCTAAGGATACCAGGCACGGCCAATGGCTGCGCAGGAGGCGTCTGGACGGAGCGCTGAACCGAGTCCCGGTTGGTTTCTACCAGAAAGTCTGGAAGATCCTGCAGAAGGTTGGTTTGCACAGAGATATGTCCAAGCTCCTCGCCCCCACATGTTTACTGAAGTTGCATCTTGAAACAAGTTCAAGGATAGTAAGGCACATTGATGGGGAGTTAAATGCACTTTCACCATTTTCTTCCAGTGCCACGGTTTGTCCATTGAAGGGTTTGTCCTTCCGTCTTCAACCACCAGAGAGGTAAGTACATTTGATTGTCGTCCACAGATAAGTGTTTTCTTTCTGTAATTTTTGATCATCTGAGCAGGTTTTGTTCCATCTCACCTCGTAACTTCAGTCTTAAGGCGCCCAGGTACCCACCTTAGCCTGCAAAGCAACCGAACCCCCTGTACCTCGTGCACGTCCCTATTCCCAACAACTCATTCCCAGGCTATATAGTCCCTCCGGTGAATTCTCGGTCTGCCCTTGGATCTCCTCCCAGTTGGATGTGCCACCTCCAATGAATGGCGCCCAGGAGTCGTCCTAATCAAATGCTCGAACCTCCTCAGCTGACTCCTTTCAAATTGAAGGAGCTGCAGCTCTGAAGTTGAGACGTACAAGTTGCGTCTTTGGAAAATCTTTAGTCTTCCATCTCACCGTCTTTGGTTTCCTTCTCGTCCAGATGACCCCAGGCGAGATCAAGTTCGCCGTCCACGTGGAGACTGTTTTGAACCGCGTCCCTCAGCCGGAGTACCGACAGCTGCTGGTGGAGGCCATCCTGGTGCTCACCATGCTGGCCGACGTGGACATCCCGAGCATCGGCTCCATCATCCACGTGGAGAAGATCGTCCACCTCGCCAACGACATGTTCTACAAGGATCAGGTGAGCCGTGACGTCCAAAGACTCTCACATCCGGTCTTGTGATCAGGTAACTCAGCTTCTTTCCTTCCCCCCTCCAGAGGGACCTGGGAGCAGAGGAGCACATCCTGGAGAGGGACCCGTCCACCGGCGTGTGCAGGCTGCTGTACGACAGCGCCCCCAGTGGCCGATTCGGGAGCATGACCTACCTCACCAAGGCCGTGGCGGTGTACGTGCAGGACTTCCTGCCCAGCGGGTCTTGCGCGGTGCAGTGAGGCGACGACTTATGAAACCAGAACAGCACTCAGTAAACGAGTTAAAGCTAAAACATTAAATTAACAATAAATTAACGTCACATGAATCATCTGCTGTACGTTACTGTGTGTGCGAGTGAAGCTGGAGGTGAGAGACGTGTTACGGTATTTATATAAACAGATTTTTTAGATAAAAACTTTGTATTAAAGCAACAATAGAAGAAGATATTGTTATTAAATATTAAATATTTGTAGTCCAACAGCAGTCAGCCCAGCTCGGCGTCTGTCTTTCAGCCTTTTATTTCACCAAGCTCTCACCAACCACTAAAAGTCAGTCCCAGATTTACTCTTGTCCGGCAGCTTCGTGCTCACTCACTCTCTCCTTTTCTCTTCTTAGCTTCCTCCGTCGACGTCCTCTTCACTCTCTTCTCCTCTGCCATTATGTCCATATAGAGGCTGCTGAGCCCCTGTTACATTGTAGCTCAGGTTCTGGCACAACAATGTAAATCACAGAGAGTTGAGGCGGAGCAGCCGGAGGACATCAGAGGGAAAACCAGAAAACATTTTCTCCATAAAATATGATCCAGTTTCACCAAAATCAGTGAAATAGTTGGTGGTGTGTGACTTAGTGCCTTAAAGCGTTACGTACTTCTCCCGACCCGGAGCCCAAAGTTACATAGTGTGAGAACAGACGTACGAATGACAGAGACACCATTCATCTCCGGTCCTTCATGCTGTATGATGTATAATATCAGATAATCTATCCACTATTTATTTTAGCATTTTTCAAATGATCATTTAAAAACAGACGACGCACGTCTTTGCCTATACGTAGAGATTGTGCCGTAAATAAAACCAGCTTGTTTTTTGTTTTTTTAGCACTTAAAGAACTTTTATTGTTTTGATTTGTTGGAAATTAAAAAGAGTTTTCAGCATGCCGTGTACTTATTGTTTATTTTTTTGAATGCAGTGATGTGAAAGTCAGATTTCTGTCCTCTGAAAAAGGGAAATTAATTCACCGCTGTCATCGACTAAACTGTAATTCTGTTTGAGTTATTTTAGTTTAATCGCAGTAAAAGTTACAGCTGTTTACTCACATCTGTTGTTTTACATTTTTATCTTTTAACTGTTTGTTGAACAAAAAAATAAAAATAAAAAGATGTTACAGGGAATAAAAGAAGGTATTTCAGTAACGTATGTTTTTAACAGGAGGTTCTGGTGTGAAATGCGTGACGCCTCGTGGTTTATTGTACGATAACCGACTGATCGTTCCGTTATTTTGTGATATATTTCAAGATGTGAGTGCCACACTCCATGTGAGTCTCTACATAATGTCTGAAAACAACATCTACTCAACAACTGTTTAATGTTTTTGTTGTTTTAATTCTCTAATAAAACTGAGAAAATAAGTTGTTTCTGAACGTTTGTTATCAAACCACCTACGAGCTTTCAACTGTGTTCTCTATTAGACTCACATGGTCTTCTCGAAGGCTCCAGAAAAAGCTAGAAAGTTGCTCAGCCTGTGTTTCAGGTGGAGGTGGAGCTAGAGGTGGAGGTGTGTGTGCGTAATACAGGTGTAATAAATTCAGGAAGTGATTGCCAGTTGAGTTTTGCCTCCAGGAGGGAAAGTCGTCTCGTGGTTGACAGCAGACCTGATCACGTTTTTCCAGAATCTGCAACACTCGGATCAAAAAACAGACGGTGAGAAAAGGTTTGTTTTGTAAAACTTGATTTTAAACTAACTTGTTGCTGTGTGGTTCGTGTGTGATGCGTTCTGCGGGCACCGCCACGTGTTTTCATTCATTGCTCGCCGCCATTTTCCAGATTCAGGCCGAGCTATCGCAGACACAGTATTTGTCAGAAGTAAATCTGCAGGTGAAGTCTTAAGGTGGTTTGATTGTAGTGTGTGTTCCATTGCGTTCTCAACTTTGTGGTTAATAAATCAGAGATTAAGCTTATTATTCCTGCAAACATCCAAAAAGGCGGAAGGCTCTGTCGAGGCCTTCTGACACCCAAAACCAAATATATAAACCATACATATTTTTCGTAGCCCGTCTGGCGTTTTTTCCCCACGCGGAAAAAATATTCCGCGTGTGAACAAGATGATTATTAGGTGGCCACGAATTAATAAGGCGTGATAATTTTGCTTAGTCACGAGTAGAGTTGTTCCGATTCTGATACCAGTATCGGAAATTGCTCCAATACTGCCCAAAATGCTGACATCGGTATCTGCGACTACTGGAGTCCAGGCACCGACCCGATACCACGTAATTTATTAAATTAATAATCTAGTAATCTAATCTTTACTGGTTTACCGGCCCCTGAGGGAGAGTTGATCACGTGACACAAACACACACGTGTGTCAGAGCCGCTTGACGCGAGGCTTGGGGCTAAGCTAACTAGCAGCTAACTAGCAGCTAACTAGCACTAGCATATCATGTCGGCGGTGTGGCAGTATTCCACGCTGGATGCTCCCACCGGTAACGGCTCGCGCTGTGGAGCGCAGTGCGCGCGGCTGCAGCGCTTCGTTCGGCGTCTGTTCTATTTTTCACGCTCGCCGCGAGCGCCGCGAGCGCCGTCTATCAAGCTGGATAGACCAGATCGTACCAGACAGGAAGTCGGGCACAAAAAGGCGAGAGAATCCGGTCAATTTTCAAAATAAAATAAATAAAATGATGATTATTTAAGTTGTTGATGTCCGTCTATAAATATTTGACCGTTGCGTGTGCACACGGCACACACACACACACACACACTCTCACACTCACACTCACACACACACGCACACTCACACACGCACACACACACACACACTCACACACACACACGCACACACACACTCTCACACTCACACACACACACGCACACTCTCACACTCACACTCACACACACACTCACACACGCACACTCACACGCACACACTCACACGCACACTCGCACACGCACACACACACACGCACACTCGCACTCGCACACACACACTCTCACACTCACACACACACACACTCTCACACTCACACACACGCACACACACACTCTCACACTCACACACACGCACACACACACTCTCACACTCACACACACACACACACACACACACACTCACACACACACACGCACACGCGCACTCGCACTCGCACACGCACACTCTCACACTCACACTCACACACACGCACACGCGCACTCGCACTCGCACACGCACACTCTCACACTCACACTCACACACACACACAGTGCGACCAGCCAAGCGTAGTCCGCGCGCACAGCTTCCGCGTGCAGTGCGTCCGAGCTAACTCTGTCTCTCTACCAAAGCGCTCTCTCTCTGCGACATGCAAAATTATGCAAAGATGTGGCTGCACTTTATTTATTTTTTTAGTGTTTAGTCAAATTGCATTTGCACACTACTGTTTTTTTTATACTGTTCTATTTAAAAATAAATGGCTTGAATTTGCTGTATTTATTCATGTTTTACAAAGGGTTTAACCTGAGCCAGGCCTTACCACAATGATAATCATATCACAGTCATGCAGGCGTAGTATATTTTTTTTATAACATACTGGTATCGGATCAGTACTCAGTATCGGCCGATACCCACAGCACAAGTATCGGAATCGGTATTGGGAGGGAAAAAATGGTATTGGAACTTCTCTAGCCTCGTTCATCTGTTAAGTTTAACACGTGTCACTCTGTCTCTACTCTTTAACAAAGTCATATTTAGTGTCACATCTACAGATATATAACAGCAGCAGTTATGTCCTTAAAGGTTCAAATGCTTCATTATGTCAACCAAAAAAAAGCTAAATCTTCCAGACATACAGTGTCTGACAATCCTAGCAGGCCATAAATAATATATTATAAAAATGAAGCTGAGGGATTCGTGATTGGCCCCCGGGCTGTACTTTGGACATCCCTGGTATAGATGAAGTGTTTTGAAGTCACATGAAGCACAAAGTAACTACAAAGTGAACTTTTCAGAAGTCCAGCATGCTGCAGCCAAAGATCCAGCCCAGTGATGGACTGTCCTTCAGGACCTGCAGTGTTTTCATTCTCATGGTTCTTCAGTCTGTTGGAGGTAATTTCAACACAAAACACTCCAGTAACACATCGATGTGCAAACTCACCAACAGTTGTTGAGACATTTCACTCAAAACTCATCGACTGAAACTTCACAGGAGACAAAAGACTTGATAAATAAATAAATGATGTCGTTATCTCGAGAAAGCACGGCCGTTCTCACCTTCTCTACTTTTCACTGTTGTTCATGTTTGTTTCTGTTTCAGGTTTCCTTGCAGAGCAGTCACAGTTAATTTGTTCACATCAACCAATCGCGGCCCTGGCTGGTGGTAATGTCATTCTACTATGTCACCTTGAACCTCCCATCGATGTCAGTTCAGAGACCGTGATGTTCATCAGATCTGATTTAGTCCCAATATACATCCATGTTCACCAAGATGGACGACCAGATTTTGAGAATCAAAATCCATCTTTTAAGAATCGCACCGCTCTGTTTGTGGATGAATTGAAGAACGGAAATGTCTCTTTGATAATCTCCAATGTGACCCGTTCTGATGCAGGAGAATACAAATGTTTCCTTCTATTAATGATGAAGAACATGTCCGTCCAACTCATTGTTGGTAAGTCAGATTTTTTTTTTATGAATTGGAATAAAATGCTACAGGGCTCTTTTAAAATCAGTGCAGAGAAGGCGACTGCAAATGTTTGATGACACAGGAAACACATTCACGTTGTTTGTAAAGGTTTAAAGATGTTTTGGTGTTAACTCTTTTTTTTTAACATTGTTTATTGGATTTGTTCATATTAACATATAACATAGATTATACATTGTGTACATCTTTTTACCCTGACCTCCCTCCTGTTCCCTCCCTCCATTTCCCCTTACTGGTACATATCTTTATAAAGATATGTACATACATATATGCCCATATATACATACATACACATACAGACACCTATACATACATATACATATACACACACACATTAAAAAAATATATACTTAGATACTTTAGATATTATAGTACAGCAAGACAATCAAAACTTCAAAGGAAATAAATAAATAAAATAAATAAAATAAATAAACCTATGTAGAAATGGAAATTAATTCAAGGTATACAAAAAGACTTAACCTTGGTCTGGATGGGATATTTATTTTAGTTACCTTGGATATGGTTCTAAGTATTGTTTCCCAGGAGTTGGATAGTTGTGAACAAGCAAACAAACAAAACATGTGAATAAGAGAGCCAACCTCAGATTTACACCTTGGACTGTATCGAGAGATTGTCTGACTTATATTACACAGCCTTTCATGTTAACTTGAATTTAGTTTGAATATGATCTACACCAATCAGCCAAAACATTATGACTACCTGCCTAATATTGTGGAAGTCCGTCTGTCCTACAATACACCACGACATCAACATCAAAATTCTTCTTCTTCTCCAATCATGTCCCCTCAGTTGCCCGGTCATGCCGCTTTGCACTTTAAACATCAGAAAAATCAGACCTTACTTAACATGCCACTCAACTCCTGACACAAGCTGTGGTCATCTCAAGACTAGACTACTGTAATGTCCTCCTGACGGGCCTCCCAGCCTCCACAGTGAAAATTCTTCAGATGATCCAGAACGCGGTGGCGCGGCTGGTCTATAACCAACCCAAAAGGTCACGTCACCCTGCTGCTCATCGAGCTCCACTTGCTACCTGTAGCAGCCCGCATTAAATTCAAAGCGCTAATGCTCGCCTACAAAGTTGTCTCCGGTACTGCACCCACCTACCTGAACGCCCTGGTACAGACATATCACCTCATGACCGCTGCGAACAACGCCTCCCACCAGTTCGCTCAGAACAATCCAAGTTCCTATCAGATCAGGGGCGTCCCTCACTACCTTCACAAACCTCCTGAAGACCTCCAGCTCTTCAGAGAGGACCTCCTCTACAACACTACCAACAACTGGACATGATAAATCTACCCCTTTAAGAATTGTCACAGCACTTACTGCTGCACTAACACTTTCTTATCGCACTGTACCTTGATTGCTCCTTCTCTGAAAAGCGTCTGCTAAATGACTAATATTATATATCTTAATATATCCCACTAACTGACAGGTGCCATGATAACAAGATAATCAGTGTTAGTCACTTCACCAGTGGTCATAGCGTTATGGCTGATTGGTCTAAATCTGTGATGTTTGGCAAGTGTTTGATCTGAACTAACTGTTTATAATTCCTCCTCTCTGATCATCAGGTGTCGTCTCCACGCCCGTCATAGAGTTTGTCTCCAATAAGAGCAGAGAGGTGGTTTTACAGTGTGAGTCTAAAGGCTGGTATCCAGAGCCTGAGGTGTTCTGGCTGGACGGTGAGGGAAACCTCCTCTCTGCTAGACCTACAGAGACAGTCAGAGGTCCTGATGACCTCTATACTGTCAGCAGAAGATTGACTGTGGAGAAGAGCGACAACTTCACCTGTAGAGTCCGACAGAAGAACATCACCCAGACCAGAGAGACACACTTCTATGTTCCAGGTTATAAAGAGTTCAAAATAAATTCAACATATTGTTTCTGTTTTTTAACAGTTGAGGTCGAGTTTGATTAAAAAATGTCGTTCTGTTCTGTGTTGTTTCATTTCAGATCATTTCTTCACGGGCCAGTCCTCTTTGAGTCAGACTGCGATCATCATCATCAGCCTCATCCCCATTGGTTTTCTGCTGGTCATTATGGTCTCAGTGAGATGTTTCTGTAAGTCTCATCTTCATTTTCCTTTTTCATGTGGAGTTACTGTCAGAGCTCTTCATTGGCTGTTGTGATATGTTGCAGCTAATTCCAAAGCATCAACAGATTATATAGAACAATGTTCATGATGTTCATGATTGTTCAAATGAGTGCTTGATATGTTGTAGACTGCTTTAGGTTCATGTATGACTTTGTTTTGTCTCTGTCTCTTACTGGTTGGTCTGGGTGTCTGTTATAGAGGAGGGTGGGATCAATGTAACTGATCATGTCTAATATCTAAGAAGAAAAGAAGATGTTCTGATGTAAGAAACAAAAAACGACATGAACACAGTGAATTTTAACAGATTTCTTCTTCTGTTGGCACACAGGCACCAAGGACACAGGAAACCGTAATGGATGCTTCATGAATGGCGACAGAAACGACGACCAGGATGAGGCCATGATGACTGAACAACCCTCAAATGTTTAACAAATAAAACCAAATATTCCCACAGAAACGTCATGAAGAAAAGATACAGCTAATTGATCAAAACATAAAAGAAGAAAAAGTTGAACTGAAAAAGCCTTCCACATGAAGAAGAAGGTCCAACACGTGACTCACCTCCCAGTCTCGACAGATGTCTCAACTATTAAAGAGACCGCAACGGAGTTCAAAACCAGAGTGGCGGCTGTGCAGAAGCAGAAATGTGCATCGGCTACACACTGATGGAGACAAGAGGAGTAAGCTGATGGATGTAATGTGGCAAAAGCAACAACGTGAGGCTCATACGCCTGAAAGAGACTTTTGGGACCAACGGTGGGGGTTGATGCCAAGTTTGACAAATCTCCAAATTTGGAGAAGTGGCAAAAGATAAAACTTACTCTGTGGGGAAAAGTCAATATTATTAAAAGGACAATTTAACTTTTTCAATTTAATTACTTTGTAATTGCTGCCAATCACAATACTGCCTGCCATTTTTAAAAAGTATGATAACAGTTTTTTTGGGATGGGGAAAGAGCTATGATAATGTTACATGGGTTATCTTTTGAAATTGAAACTAGCCAAATATTGAAAAACGACAAACAAGCTAGACTGGATGGAGATTGCGAAGGAGTTATGAGCAACTGACTCAACAAGCTAATAGAACAAATCCAATTCTTGTTTACTCTAAGGAAGTGTTCTCTGCACTTTGTTTGCGAATGTGTATTAGTGATTCTGAGTCTGTGTGAATGTGTGAATGAGATATGTAGTGTAAAAGCACTTTGAGTGGTCAGAAGACTATCGATCAATCTTACTTTATTTCATAAGATATGAAGAAATCATTTTTAGACTTAAGTTTGAGTCACATGTTGTCATTTTAAGAGTTGGTTTGTAAAGTTTAGTCAACACGAGAGAACTCGTCTGACATGAAGAATCTTCTGTTGTGTGAAGAAAATGACTGATCTGGACTTTGTCTGGAGGATATCAGTGTCTCTAACTCTCTGTTACAAGAACATGTTACAAAATCATGAATGTAGCCTGAATATACCTCAATGTTGAAACTGTGTTAACAAAAATCTTCAGAGCTTCAGATTTGATTATTGTGTTTTGTGGAGGGTGGAAGGAGAAAAGTGTCTCATGGTGTCTGTAGGAGTGGTTTTGTGCCAAAACACAAGGGTGAAGGAATAATAATGTTGTTTACAAACCGATAAAATGTGTTACTTTGTGTCAGTCTCAGAATGTGACATCAAGCTACAATATTTAAAAAAAATGTATTTTTATTTGTGTTCATATTTTCTTAAGTGTATTTTTTTGTGCAAAGTGCAATCACAATAATGGCAGTATTTTAAGAAAAATGTTGGGTAACTGTTACCCTGATTTACTGAAGGTATCTTTTTCTTCATGACGTTTTTGTTGTTTTAATGAAATAATTCAATACCTGTAACAAACATCACTATACACACTGTACTATATCTGAAATACACTGTATGGAAATGTCTGATGCAGGTTGCCAATAAAAAAATAAATAAAAAGACAGCTTGTGTCTGAGTGATCTTCTTCCAGGAGCAGTATTAAAAAAACAGATAAACCAAAAGGAGGATGGAAACCAGACAAGAAACACTAACAAGAGGAAATAATCCAGAAAACAAAGAACAGGAACGAGAACACAGGCGAGAACACAGGCGAGAACACTCAGAGAACACTCAGAGAACACTCAGAGAACACTCAGAGAACACTCAGAGAACACTCAGGCTACGTTCACACCGCAGTTACAAGTGACCTGAATCTGATTTTTTCGCTCATATGTGACCCATATCTGATTTGCTTTTGACAGTGTGAACAGCACAAGTCGCATTGAATCTGACATTTTCTAAAATGATTCAGTACCACATTTAAATGTGGTACTGAATCGGATACGTATCGGATTTTTTTGAATGCGACCGCAATCTGAACAGCCAGGTCGCATTTAATGCGACTTTGACGTCATTCTGACCCGCGCTGCACTGTTTTGTAAATGAATGACAAATAAAGTTGACTGAAAAGCGGGCGGGAGCCACATAATCAAAACAAACATGGAGGACAGCAGTGAAGCAGGCGGCCAGTGGAGGGACAGTGAGGTTTTAGACCTCATAAGTATTTGGGGGGATGCTTCTGTCCAAGCCAAACTTGAAGGGTCCTATCGGAATCGATCCGTTTTTGATAACATTTCGATCGAAATGTCCCAACGGGGCCATAGAAGGTCTTGGTTGCAATGCCAGCGTAAAGTGAAAAGCCTGAAGGCTAAATTCAAAGAGGCTAAAGACTCGAACCAACGTAGTGGTCGTGGTCGGATTACGTGTCCGTTTTATGAAGAGCTGGACCGTATATTAGGCGACAGGCCAAGCGTTCAGCCATTAGAGCTGCTGGATAGCTCTGTGGCTGTAGCTGAAGAAGAGCCTCAAACTCCGGAGAGTGAAACAAGTTCAGCTGGCAGTCATGACACAGACGTCGACACAGGTAAGCTAACAATCTGACACTGACTTACCTAATTATAGACCCAATAATAAATACTGTACTCAGTACAACTGGAATTGTACTTAAGTGCAGTACTTGTGTAAATTTCACTGTACACATCCCTTTCATGTAGGTCTCATGATTACAACAACAATGTCTAATGAATATCAATAGTCGGATAAAGGCAGGATAAAAAAAAGACTTTTTTCCAAAATTTACTTACCAGAACTGGTGATCAACAACACCCTGTAGAAGCACAGAGTGCCAACCTTTACGGTTGAAATAGTCAACATGACTTTCTTCGGGTGCAATGATGGGGATGTGACTCCCGTCGATCGCCCCAGCACACTGGGGGAAACCCCACCTCTGTCTGAAGTAGGCATGGGCCGGTTACCGGCTTCAAGGTATACCACGGTATGAAAAAGTCACGGTTTCAAAACCACTAAAATTTTCCGTCATACCGTTCCTGCGGTATGAGCGTTTTTTTTTTTTTTTATGTGACGTCTCGTCAGAGAGAAAGTAGAGGTCCCTCACGCCGCGTGCAGCTGCAGCGTAAAGTGCCCACCCCCCTGCGCACCTGCGGTTGCTGTGAGTGACAAACAGGCAGCTCTGCAGGCAGTATGATGGCTGAAGGAGGCGAGCCCCCGAACTTTTCCCCCCGTCTAAAAGGACCAAGTCGGCTGTATGGGAATACTTCGGCTACCGTAAAAAGCCAGACGGCCACGGCTTGGAGGAAGAAGGTCGCCCGACGTGCAAAACGTGCTTGAGGACAGTGGCAGCCCGAGGAGGCAATACATCAAATATGATAGCGCATCTACGGGAGCACCACCCATCGCTGTATGCTAAATTCAAAGTAAAGTTAATGTCTTGAAATGAACGAGCGTATTAGCATCTGGCATTAGTGAAATGAGCTTGTTACTGAGGCAGATGGTAGTTACCATATCTTATCTTTTCTATATCTCTATGAGAGTAACTTTTTTTTTTTTTTTTGGTAACTAGCATGCTAAGATAGGTCCATCTTAGCATGCTAGTTACCATATTTACCTTAGCATGCTAAGATAGGTCCATCTTAGCATGCTAGTTACCATATCTGCCTCAGTAAGAAAAAAAAAAAGTTATCCATAACTTTTAATACCGTGAAACCGTGATATTTTTGCCTAAGGTTATCATACCGTCAGAATCTCATACCGGCCCATGCCTAGTCTGAAGCCTTGCAGCACCTCCTGGAGATCGTCTCCCTGGGGTAGTTTAATGTAGTCAGGCATGAGGACATGATGCACAGCTTTGCAGAAGTCATGGACAATAGCGCAAACGGAGGACTTCGCGATGCCAAACAGGTTGGCCAAGGTGCGGTAACACGCCCCCGTTGCTAACCAGTATAGCCCCACTCCGACTCGCTTTCTCAAGGAGATGGATCTCCTGAACGCCGTGTCTTGTCTCGAAAGTCTCGGGGAGAGGCGCTGACAAATGTGGTGAAAGGTATTCCTCGACATTCTAAAGTTCTGGAAGAAATCCTGCTCGGTGTAACCAGCCACATCCCGATCCCACCACTCCTGGCTCCGACGCCGCATCCAAACACTCCTCTGTACGGATGTTGCCGCTATTGCTCCGCATAGAGCCATCATTAAAATGTGAATTTTCTTTCTCCTCTTCCTCCTCCGTGATATCACCCGCTCACAAATTTGCCGGCTGCCGCCACACACTGTTTTTAGCATTAAGCCATACAGTCCCACGTTACCGGTTGCCGTTGCCATGTTCGCTTCCGTAAACACCGCTGTGGCGTGATGTCATCAATGATCAACTGCGCATGCGGGTCACTTCAGGAGCGTGAGCTGTTCACACAGCAATCCGTAGACAGGCCGCATTTAAAGAGGTAATGTGAACAGCCAAACAAAAAATCGGATTTGAGCCATAAATCGGAATTGTGCATTAAGACCTGTGGTGTGAACGTAGCCATAGAGAATGCTCAGAGAACGCTCAGAGAACGCTCAGAGAACGCTCAGAGAACGCTCAGAGAACGCTCAGAGAACGCTCAGAGAACGCTCAGAGAACGCTCAGAGAACGCTCAGAGAACGCTCAGAGAACGCTCAGAGAACGCTCAGAGAACGCTCAGAGAACACACAGACCAGGAAACAAAGGAACTAAATAGACATGCAGGACTAATCAGGGACAGGTGAAACAAATCAGGGGCAGGTGCAGAATCAAAAAAGGCGGGAAACAAGACAGGAAGTGGAATAAGACAAGACAGAGAGGGTGGAACTACAAAATAAAACAGGAAATAAAATAAGACAAGACAGACAGGGTGGAACTACAAAATAAAACAGGAAACACAGAAACAAACTCAAACAGTAACAAAGAGCCTGTGTGAGTAAGTCTCCGTTTGGCAGCTGTTAACTGTATAACTGCACTAAATATGATTTACAGTTTAATGTTTTCTTTATGAATATTTATTTGTTTTGGTGGGAACTCATTTCTGTTGTGCGATTAAAAGAGGAATAAATCCATCAGTAAAAGAAGAACTAATGCAGGAAGTGATGTACATTTAACATCTGCATAACGTTACATCAGCACTTTAAGACTGTGTTATCCTTGTGAATGAATGACATTTATGGTTTATGGAGTACTTCTCCATTTTCAACAGATGATAATCACAAATCATCACATTTGCATTCATCGTGCTGAAGGTAAGAGTTTCTTATTAAAGTAACACTTGAATGTTAAATGTTGGATATGTCATAAGTTCATCATGTTTGACAGTTAAAACATCTTTATTGTTTTCATAGTACTGTAGTTTATAGTTGCCATAGGTTGTGTCTGTATCACAAGTCAGTTTTTTTATTCCATATAAAAGTGTGTTGTCACCTGCAGTAGTGAACCTGTGAGTGTAAATGTCTGTATTTAGTTTTATTCCTACAAATTATTACAGAAGTAATGCATGAATTTTAAAGAGCTTTGGATTAAAGGCTGATCTAGGGTGACCAAACGTCCTCTTTTGTCCACTTTTTACATCCTGTCCGGGCGTCCAGGTTTTTTTTTTTATAAATTCATAAAAATGTTTTCAGTGTTTTTCATGGGACCATTAAGCGTGTACTTAAATTGACTGGCGCTTTGCACAGAATACTACGGTACTTTGTTCATTAACCTCTGAGAAGCCTGTCTGAATTTGTGTCTCGAGGCCGGGCTGAGTGTCCTATTATTTTTTTGGCCTTTTCAAGCTTTTATTGGACAGAGACAGCTGAAGAGTGACAGGAATGCGGGGAGAGAGAGACGGGGAATGACATGCGGGAAAGAGCCACAGGTTCCTGGGCTTCCGCAGCAAGGACCGAGCCTTCGCACATGGGGCGGCTGCTCTACCAACTGAGCCAAACGCCACCCCACCGAGTGTCCTCTTCTTTGGAGCTCAAAATATTGTCACCCTAGGTTGATCTAACTGCAGCCATTTACTGTTTAAGAGATGGAGTCAGAATCCACAGTCCTTCTGTGTAAATGTTAGGGTTAGGGGTAAATGTGTTATTCTTGAGTTAAACTGAAGATACCACAAGTCACGCACAAAGTGACTCTTTGTGGTTTTAGTCAGATTCAAACAGGAAGTCACATGAGCTGAGAAACACAACAACAGCACAACAAGAAGAGAAGTGGAAGTCTAGGATGATCCAGCCCAGTGATGGACTGTTAGGGACCTTCTGGACCTGCAGTGTTTTCATTCTCATGGTTCTTCAGTCTGTTGGAGGTAATTTCAACACAAAACACTCCAGTAACACATCGATGTGTGCATGTGTTGGAAAGAAGTAGACGTTAACATAAATGTACAGCCACAGTGAGGCTCTGTGAGGCTACACTAGTCGTGGTTTGAGATTAATGCTAATGACACTATGCTAACATGCTAACATCCAAAACAAAGCTGAACGTGTCGACCAGGTCGCTCCTGGTTAAATATCTCAGTAGCTTCAGTAACAGGCCAAGTTCCTTCAACACTAACAATGATTTGTTTGATTGATGTCTCTACTTTTCACTGTTGTTCATGTTTGTTTCTTGTTTCCTTGCAGAGCAGTCACAGTTAATTAGTTCACATCAACCAATCGTGGCCCTGGCTGGTGATGATGTCATTCTACCATGTCACCTTGAACCTCCCATCGATGTAGATTCAGAGACCGTGGTGTGGACCAGAACTGACTTAGACTCAAAGTACATCCATTTTCACCAAGATGGACGACCGGTGTACCGGAGTCAAAATCCATCTTATTCTGACCGCACCGCTCTGTTTGTGGATGAACTGAAGAACGGAAACGTCTCCATGAAAATCTTCAAAGTGAAACTTTCTGATGCAGGAAAATATTTTTGTATCCTTCGATCAATGAAGAAGGACGCGTCCATCCAACTCACTGTTGGTAAGTCAGACTTGCTGCCACGAGCAGTTTGATACAAATCAGTGACGTATGTTATAATTCCTCCTCTCTGATCATCAGGTGTCGTCTCCACGCCCGTCATAGAGTTTGTCTCCAATAAGAGCAGAGAGGTGGTTTTACAGTGTGAGGCTAACGGCTGGTATCCAGAGCCTGAGGTGTTCTGGCTGGACGGTGAGGGAAACCTCCTCTCTGCTGGACCTACAGAGACAGTCAGAGGTCCTGATGACCTCTATACTGTCAGCAGAAGATTGACTGTGAGGAAGAGCGACAACTTCACCTGTAGAGTCCAACAGAAGAACATCAACCAGACCAGAGAGACACACTTCTATGTTCCAGGTTATAAAGAGTTCAAAATAAATTCAACATATTGTTTCTGTTTTTTAACAGTTGAGGTCGAGTTTGATTAAAAAATGTCGTTCTGTTCTGTGTTGTTTCATTTCAGGTCATTTCTTCACAGTTCAGCCTTTGCGTTGGATTAGGATCATCATCATCATCATCATCAATCTTCTTTTTTACCTGCTGGTCATTTTTCTCATAGTGAAATATTTTCGTAAGTCTCGTCTCGTCTTTTCCTTTTTCATGTCAATTTACTGTCAGAGCTCTTCATTGGCTGTAGTGATATGTTGGATGAACTCCAAAGCATCAACAGATTATCAATCAATCAATCAATCAAACTTTATTTATATAGCACTTTTCATACACAACAAAATGTAACACAAAGTGCTTCACATAACAACATAAAAAACATAAAACACAAAAAACAAGTAAACACCCCCCACCCCAACACCCACAGCCCAACCCCAATTCTCCACCCCTGACCCTCCCTCCTACCCATCCCATTATGAACAGAGCACAAACTGAGGAAGCGCCATCTCATCGTCAAGCAGTGAGGAAACACTGGAGGCAGGTTAGAAATGAATTAGGTAAAAATAAATAAAATAGAAAAATATAAAACAAAAATAATAATAAATAATAATAAGTAAAGTAAATAAATACATAATTAGAAAGTAAAAGCATAATAAAATATATAGATTAAATAATATTAGCATTATATAACACTATGTTCATAATTTAAGTTAAAACAATGTTGTGGGGTGTCTAGCAGTCACAGAAAAAACACTTAGGGAGCCTACTTCAAATTTAGTCGAGTAGTCTTCAGCACAATTGATCGTTCATTGGATTTATTTATTTGTTCATGAGCTATCTACAGCTCATAACAGTGGCTAGTGTCAGTTGTGATCTTGAAATCTGAAAATATTCCATATTCCAGAGCAACTGGAGGAGCAAGAGCAACTGGAGGAGGGAGGGCAACTGGAGGAGCGAGAGCAACAGGAGGAGGGGCGAGAGCAACTGGAGGAGGGAGAGCAACAGGAGGAGGGGCGAGAGCAACTGGAGGAGCGAGAGCAACAGGAGGAGGGAGAGCAACTGGAGGAGGGAGAGCAACTGGAGGAGCGAGAGCAACTGGAGGAGCGAGAGCAACAGGAGGAGCGAGAGCAACTGGAGGAGCAGCGAGAGCAACTGGAGGGGCGAGAGCAACTGGAGGAGCGAGAGCAACTGGAGGAACGAGAGCAACTGGAGGAGCAACGAGAGCAACTGGAGGAGCGGTGGGAGCAACAGAAGGAGCGAGAGCAACTGGAGGACGGAGAGATTGCAGACAGAAGAAGCATCAGCAGCAGGAGATAACACAGAAGAAGAGACCAAAGACAATTCAACATCCAGTGAATTAGCTTTGAATGACGCAGACTGAAACTTCCTGTAGTGACCAAAAACAATCAGGAGGTGTCAGAAGAGAACAGCAGAGGAAATCAGTTCTATCCTGACTGTTTGTTGTGATGAGTAACACTCTATAATTCAAGTGATCAGTTATTTAGGACACCGAGGACGACCTTTACATCGTGGAAGAAAAGCTGATATTTAAAAATTGAGTTGTTTTGATGAACATGATCTGTCACAATTTATGATGTAACATGGTGTTAACATTATTTCCATGGAGTCTAACAGCTAGTGTCTTTGTTATTCCAAATGTAACTCTTTGAGTAAACTTACTGACATGAGCATTTTTGCAGATGATGAGCTCCTTTACTAAAATACCGGCTTGATATTCATGTTAGCTCCTGATGGTTCCACTGTCTTTATTTTCTTTATGCTAAAATATTTAGTGAGGCTCACACTGTTATAACCGCAACATAACTGTCAAACAATTTCCTTTTGGATTTTGTGTTCGTAACATGAGATTCATTCATGAGACAACGATGTAGATATAATGGGGCAAATGCCAAGCTCACTCATGATGAAGCTGACTTAGTTCTGATCTGAGTGAACAAACCGGTAGACCAGCAGTCTGCAAGACAACGCCAGGTGCTCTACGTATGGTATCCATGGAAACATCAAAGATATGACATCGACTTGTGTTAACTGAGAAGAGTTCAATGAAACAGCATGAAGTTAGTTGACGGTGGTGATAACTCTAATCACAGGTCGATTTGTTGACGTATAGTGGAGATTCTGTCTTTGATGGCAACCAGACTGTATTCTTTTTTATGTTTCTGTTTCTTTGTGTAACTGTAAATTCTTGATGTTGTTTAGGTGTAAATACTGTATATATAAGTACTTAGGATAAGCAGGGCTTCATTCCTGTATTGAATGCTGAATAAATGAACCTTTGTAAAGAAGAGCAGACAATAAATAAATAAGTGCTTTATATTTGATCTCCTTTTGATTATTAATGTAATGTCATATGTTTTCACTTCTATTCACTGAGCCTCTCTGAATCAAGCTCTCATGGCAGTCAGATGTTCATTCAAATGAACATATAGAACATGAACATCACATTCAGTGTGATGGTTACTACCTTCTCCTTTAAAGCAACAACATGTAACTTTATGTGTAACACTGACATCTAGTGGTTAACAATGTTACTGCAGTCCAAATTTAAAATACTGGAAAGTGTCTTTCACTTTCAACATGATCGAAGTTTTCAGTTTGATAACACTTTTTCTATTTTATATCATTTCTTCCTGCAGCAACATGTTGTAAACAGCATAAACAGGGTTATACTACTTATCTTATTTTTATTAAGACAAGCTTCAGTTATGTATCTTCTGGTTAAATAAATACAGACTGGCAACTCTGAGCTGATCAAACTGCACATATGTGAGAAAAAGAGGTGGAGACATGACATCTCTGGTTTGTGAAGTGCTTCCTCGTTTCATCTCTGGCAGACACAAACCATCACATTCATCGTACTGAAGGTAAGAGTTTCTTATTAAAGTAAAACTTGAATGTTAAATGTTGGATATGTCATAAGTTCATCATGTTTGACAGTTAAAACATCTTTGTTGTTGTCATTGTACTGTAGTTTATAGTTGCCATAGGTTGTGTCTGTATCACGAGTCAATTTTTATTCCATATAAAAGTGTGTTGTCACCTGCAGTAGTGAACCTGTGAGTGTAAATGTCTGTATTTAGTTTTATTCCTGCATATTATTACAGAAGTAATGCATGAATTTTGAAGAGCTTTGGATTAAAGGTTGATCTAACTGCAGCCATTTACTGTTTAAAAGATGGAGTCAGAATCCACAGTCCTTCTGTGTAAATGTTTGTTATTCTGGAGTTAAACTGAAGATACCAGTAACATGAGGTTCAACTGTTGGGCACATGTTTCAGCACAGAATCGAAACACTTCACACATTTTGTCTGTCTGTGTTTGTTTGTGGTTTTAGTCAGAGTCAAACAGGAAGTTACATGAGCTGAGAAACACAACAACATCACACCAAGACAGGAAGAAGCATGCTGCAGCCAAAGATCCAGCCCAGTGATGGACTGTCCTTCTGGACCTGCAGTGTTTTCATTTTCATGGTTCTTCAGTCTGTTGGAGGTAATTTCAACACAAAACACTCCAGTAACACATCGATGTGCAAACTCACCAACAGTTGTTGAGACATTTCACTCAAAACTCATCGACTGAAACTTCACAGGAGACAAAAGACTTGATAAATAAATAAATGATGTCGTTATCTCGAGAAAGCACGGCCGTTCTCACCTTTTCTACTTTTCACTGTTGTTCATGTTTGTTTCTGTTTCTTGTTTCCTTGCAGAGCAGTCACAGTTAATTTGTTCACATCAACCAATCGTGGCCCTGGCTGGTGATGATGTCATTCTACCATGTCACCTTGAACCTCCCATCGATGCAGATTCAGAGACCGTGGTGTGGATCAGACCTGATTTAGAACCAAAGTACATCCATTATCACCAAGATGGACGACTGAATTTTAAGATTCAAAATCCATCTTATCATTTGCGCACCAGACTGTTTGTGGATGAACTGAAGAACGGAAACGTCTCCATGAAAATCTTCAAAGTGAAAATTTCTGATACAGGAAAATATTTTTGTATCTTGAGTTCAATGATGAAGGAAGCGTCCATCCAACTCACTGTTGGTAAGTCAGACTTGCTGCCACGAGCAGTTTGATACAAATCAGTGACGTATGTTATAATTCCTCCTCTCTGATCATCAGGTGTCGTCTCCACGCCCGTCATAGAGTTTGTCTCCAATAAGAGCAGAGAGGTGGTTTTACAGTGTGAGGCTAAAGGCTGGTATCCAGAGCCTGAGGTGTTCTGGCTGGACGGTAAGGGAAACCTCCTCTCTGCTGGACCTACAGAGACAGTCAGAGGTCCTGATAACCTCTATACTGTCAGCAGAAGATTGACTGTGAGGAAGAGCCACCACTTCATCTGTAGAGTCCAACAGAAGAACATCACCCAGACCAGAGAGACACACTTCTATGTTCCAGGTTATAAAGAGTTCAAAATAAATTCAACATATTGTTTCTGTTTTTTAACAGTTGAGGTCGAGTTTGATTAAAAAATGTCGTTCTGTTCTGTGTTGTTTCATTTCAGATCATTTCTTCACAGTTCAGTCCTCTTTGAGTTGGAGTTGGATCAACATGTTTTGCATTGGTGTTCTGGTGCTCTGTGCTTCCATTTGGATATATATCTGTGAGTCACATTTTCATTTTCATTTTTTATGTGAACTTCCTGTCAGAGCTCTTCATTGGCTGTAGTGATACGTTGGATCAACAGATTATATAACACAATGTTCATGACTGAAGTTAAACAAACTTGTGTCCAGCAGTCACAGAAAAAAACCTGGCAGCTTACTTCAAGTTTAACTGAGTACTGTTCAGCACAATTGACCGTTCATTGGATTCATTGATTTTTATTAATTAGTTAGTTAAAGCTGATAAAAGTGTCAGTTGTGATCTCAGATGGCAAATTGCAGATCACCATCTTAAAATGAGAAAGAAAAAAAAATATTCCAGTTCAGTTTTCATATTTTTGTTCTTCTTCTGTAGTTTTCTCATTTAAACACACGAAAACACCAACTGCAACATTTTTCTCTTTCTGTTTACACACAGATAAGAAGGGCGGCCGTGACACAGGAGGTAGAGCGGGTCGTCCACTAATCAGATGATCGGGGGTTCGATCCCAGGCTCCTCCAGTCTGCATGTCGAAGTGTCCTTGAGCAAAATACTGAATCCCAAATTGCTCCCTGTAAGTCGCTTTGAATAAAAGCGTCAGCTAAATGACTAACAAAAAAAGTAACAAGTACATCATAAGAAACAGGGAAGCCAGAAGTCAAGAAGTATGATGCAAATATGAATGTTTATGAACTCCATCCCATGTTGGAGGGTAAGAAGAAGGAGCAACGTAAAATACCACAGAATATGAGACAAGAGACAATTTGAATACAGCAAGACAGTTCTGAACATGGACTAAAAACCTGTAGTGACCCAAAACAACCAGGAGGTGACAGAAAAGAACAGCAGAGGAAATCAGAGACACTTTGATATTTTCCATCTTTCCTGTCCTCTGACATGATGAGATGTGGGAACACACTCATATTTACATCTCACTTACTTTTTCCTGTGTTCATTATATTCATTTATTTACACTGTTTAATTACTTGTATTGTAAAATCTCATGTGTCTATAAATGTCTCATATGTTTGACTATTTCTAGTCTATGTTCGATAGATTTTAGCCACAGAACCACTGACTTATACTTTTTTGTTCATTGTTGTAGAAAGTACATTTCACACCAACATCTAAGATTCTTAAAATATGCGTTTGTTTTTGTTTGTTTGACATATTTCTGTAATATTTTAACGTTTCTCTCATTTTATTTTTTTATTTCTGATGCAGAATTTTAAGGGAACAAGCCAAACCTTGTGTCAGTAAATCTGTAAAACAAGAGTTATAACAGGTGCATTTGACTCATAATATCAATTTTATTAATGTCGTCATAAGATTCTTTCAGGCAGCATGAGTGTGAAATTATGTACATTTTTACTGTATATTATTTTAAGCTATTGAACATTTACTGAAGTCTGATGCTGTTTTAAGTCATAATGAAGATTCAAATGTTTTGTTTTGTCTCTGTCACAGGTTCCACTGCTACTGTAATCATTTTATCATTCATTGTAATTGTACAATATGTTTCTGTTGATTTGTTCTGTACACGTGACATCTATTGCACGTCTGTCCGTCCTGGGAGAGGGATCCCTCCTCTGTGGCTCTTCCTGAGGTTCCTTCCACCTTTTTTCCCTGTTAAAGGGTTTTTTGTGGGCAAGTTTTTCCTCACTCGAACCGAGGGTCTAAGGACAGAGGGTGTAAGGACAGAGGGTGTAAGGACAGAGGGTGTCACTCCCTGTACAGCAAACATACAATGTGGATGAACTTAAACACCGCCTTAAAAACATTAAATTGAAGCCTTGTGAACATTTAAAACAATGAAACTTTGAAACTACACTCATACTGTATATTTATTATTTCATCATTGAACTATGCTCCATTGCACCTTTTCATTGCACATTCCCATTCAGTGTAAAAAAAGGTATCCTTGTCTCTACATACAGATATTTATATATACCTTTACATATGTACATAGTTTTTGTTCTTGTTCTTGTTCTTGTCTACGTTTCTCTGTCAAGTCCTCTGTCTTGTTCTTTAACTGTACCTGTGTCTATACATGTTTGATGTTTGCACTAAGAGAGCAAAGTGTAACCGGAGTCAGATTCCTCGTGTGTGTTCACATACCTGGAGAATGAAAGTGATTCTGGTTCTGATATCTGGGGTGTGGTCGAATAGTCTATTTTGCTCATGAAGGTTCCTCACTGAGTGAAATGACTCTGAAGTATTAACGTAGATGATAAGAACTGTTTGAATCCTCTAACTGTTAAGGAAAGGAGCTCCAATGCTTCCTTTATTATCTGTGTAAGAGCAGTCGTCTTCTCCTAACTCCTTATGACCTCTCCTTCACATCTTTCCTTGATCTCGTGACATTTTCTATCGAGGAAAAGTGGTTAGGAAAGGACTTAGGAGCTATTTTTTTTCCTTTTTTCTTTGAACAGAACAAATACTCGAGAACAGCTGAAGCTGATGGGAATGTCATTTTCATGTTCACGTTTACATTTAGTCATTTAGCTGACGCTTTTATCCAGAGCGACTTACCGAGTGTGATAAGAAAGTGTGACAATCTATCCACTATTTATTTTAGCATTTTCAAATGATCATTTAAAAACAGACGACGCACGTCTTTGCCTATACGTAGAGACTGTGCCGTAAATAAACCAGCTTGTTTTTTGTTTTTTTAACACTTAAAGAACTTTTATTGTTTTGATTTGTTGGAAATTAAAAAGAGTTTTCAGCATGCCGTGTACTTATCGTTTATTGTTTTGAATGCAGTGATGTGAAAGTCAGATTTCTGTCCTCTGAAAAAGGGAAATTAATTCACCGCTGTCATCGACTAAACTGTAATTCTGTTTGAGTTATTTTAGTTTAATCGCAGTAAAAGTTACAGCCGTTTACTCACATCTGTTGTTTCACATTTTTATCTTTTAACTGTTTGTTTGTTGAACAAAAAAATAAAAAGATGTTACAGGGAATAAATGAAGGTATTTCAGTAACGTATGTTTTTAACAGGAGGTTCTGGTGTGAAACGCCTCGTGGTTTATTGTACGATAACCGACTGATCGTTCCGTTATTTTGTGATATATTTGAAGATGTGAGCGCCACACTCCAGAAGCGTCACTAGGTTTTAAGGTCAGGGGGGGCTTAGCCCCAAGGAGATGCACAGGATGTGAGTGTGTGTGTGTGTGTGTGTGTGTGTGACTTGTCTTTCTCCACTTTCTAATCATTACTCTCAAATAAAAGCTCAAGTTAAATAAGTCTTATATGGTGCACCTTGACTGAAATGTTTCATATTTCATATTCCAAGTTCCATCAAATTCCAAGACTGTCTGCGTCACAAATGACTCTATTCTGTGAAATCCTTTAGACTCACCTCTCCAGTAGAGGTCTCTCCCCTCTCACTCACTGTGCTCCTCTGCCCTGACTGCTACAGGCCAATAGGGGTGGTGGAAAAATACGTTTTAAATAAAACAACACCAAAGTATTTAGGTGGGCTTAAAAATATTTTAGGGGGGGCTTCAGGCCTAACGACGCCACTGCCACACTCTCTACATAATGTCTGAAAACAACATCTGCTGAACAACTGTTGGATGTTTTTGTTGTTTGAATTCTCTAATAAATAATAAATAAAAATTAATTAATAAAAATTTAAATAAAAAAATTAAATTAAATTAAAAAAGTCCGTGTTTCCGCTTTTAGTGGAGCCAGAGGGAGGTGCGTGTGTGTGTACGTAACAAATATAGTTAAAGTCAAGAAAGTCAGGAAGTGCCGGCTGCAAGAGTCGTGTCATGTGCTTGACAGCAGAGAGACAGACATCACAAAACAGTCGGTGAGAAAAAGTTGTTTTTTTAAAACTTGATTTCAAACTAACTTGTTGCTGTGTGGCGCGTGTGTGATGCATTCTGCAGCAGCGTGCGGTCTAAATCGATGAACCGAAAGTAAACCAACTCCGACATGTGTTTGTCACGACTGTAACGTGTCTTACTTGTAATGTTCGTAACTCAAACTGTGTCTGTAAAAGTTGACAAAATGCGCGGATTCACACATGATCAAGAGGTTTCTCCATTGTCGTGCGTTTCCGCACTGGCCGCAAGTTAATCAGACACTCAGCTCGGTCAAACCTCCACAGACAGCCTCACGGACTAAACTCTGATAATCTACCTGTGTGTGTGTTCTGACTTTGTTTATTTCAGAGAGCGAGCGCCGGCCTCGATAAAGCTGCAGAGAAATAAAATGTTATTTCTTGATGAATGACAGTATAGTTAGGGGTGCAGATCCGATGTCAGGATTGGGGGGGGACACAAAAGTGATTTTTTTTTTTTTGCCCGTATGCAACTCAAACCATGCCACCATAACTCACAACTTCGTAGACCCTAACCCTAACCCTAACCCTACTCACACCCAATTACCAGAGCTCCAGGCTGCAGCCACTTTCCAGAGCTGAGAGGAGGATTGAGGGAGTCAGAAATATATTTGTCAAACATTTGTTCCACCATTTCAATCATTTATTTTTAGATGTGAATCTAAAATGTGAAGAATGTTAAGTCTGAAAAGACATTTGTTCAATTTTGAATAATTTAGGGTATTTTTATTGGGGGGGACATCACAGCAAACTTTTATGCTTAGCCAGCATGGACTCTTTGTGCTGCGACGTCATCAGGCTGCAAAAGTTGTTCTCATTATTATTTAATCCTGTTTGTTCGATGTATTTTTCTGTTAAATGATCAGAGACTCACTTGAAACAATATTATTAATAATAATTGATAAGGATGATAAGAAGACGAAGAAAAATAACATTCTATAATAATAATCTAATGTAATAATAAAGTTCTGTAGACAGTTATTTATTATTATTATTATTATTATTATTATTATTATTATTAATAATGTTATTTAAAAGAGTAAAACTTGAGACAGGCTGGGCAAAAAAAGTATCAGTTTGATTTCATAGATTGAAAAGAGAAAAAAGTAAAGTGTGAATAGAACAGCTGTTGGTGAAGTATTTAAACTTGATGGCTGCATTAGAGAACATAGATATGAGTGGAGCTGAAGTCTTATGCTCTGTTTTATTTTTTTAGCACACACACACACACACACACACGTATACACTTATGTATATATGTATGTATATGTATAAACAAGGGGTGCAACGATACACAAAATTCAGGGTTTGGTTCGGTTCAATAGTTTAGTGTCATGGTTCGATATTTTTTAGACAGAAAAAAAATTTCCATACCTTTTTTAACTTGTAGTTTATTGAAATCACAAACATTTGTTTCAACTCAAAAGTACAGTTTTTAAATTAAATTTCAGGGTCATACTTTATACGGAAACCAAAGTAGTTCCAAACAGCAGATCTGAAGGATGGTGGAGGATCTTCGATTTCAGGTGTATTTAAGGCATTAGCTATGTTGCAACGAGCTAGCTTCGCATGTAGCTTCTGTCTCAGCAACTTGGTGTGAATGAATGTGGGAGGCACAGCTTAGTGGATCTGCACTCGACAATGCAGCCAGGTGGAGTGAGTCGAGCGAAGATCCACTGAGCTTTCAGCACAGAGCGCATCGTCAGAAGTTGATAAAATAAATATAAAAAAGCGTATTGTTCGATTCATAGTGCGTACCGAACCGAGACCGCTGTATCGAACGGTTCAATACAGATACATGTATTGTTGCACCCCTAATATGTAATGTTTTGAAGTCTCATGAAGCACAAAGTAACTACAAAGTGAACTTTTCAGGAGTCCAGCATGCTGCAGCCAAAGATCCAGCCCAGTGATGGACTGTCCTTCAGGACCTGCAGTGTTTTCATTTCCATGGTTCTTCAGTCTGTTGGAGGTAATTTCAACACAAAACACTCCAGTAACACATCGATGTGTGCATGTGTTGGAAAGAAGTAGACGTTAACATAAATGTACAGCCACAGTGAGGCTCTGTGAGGCTACACTAGTCGTTGTTTGAGATTAATGCTAATGACACTATGCTAACATGCTAACTATGATTTGTAGTAGATTTTAATATGTTCACCATTATAGTGTGTTAGCATGCTAATTAGCATTAAACACAAAGCACAGCTGAAGATGATGGGAATGTTATTTTCACTGTTGTTCATGTTTGTTTCTGTTTCTTGTTTCCTTGCAGAGCAGTCACAGTTAATTTGTTCACATCAACCAATCGTGGTCCTGGCTGGTGATGATGTCATTCTACCATGTCACCTTGAACCTCCCATCGATGCAGATTCAGAGACCGTGGTGTGGACCAGAACTGATTTAGACCCAAAGTACATCCATTATCACCAAGATGGACGACTGAATTTTAATAATCAAAATCCATCTTATCATTACCGCACCAGACTGTTTGAAGGTGAACTGAAGAACGGAAACGTCTCCATGAAAATCTTCAAAGTGAAACTTTCTGATGCAGGAAAATATTTTTGTATCTTGGATTCAATGATGAAGGACGCGTCCATCCAACTCACTGTTGGTAAGTCAGACTTGCTGCCACGAGCAGTTTGATACAAATCAGTGACGTATGTTATAATTCCTCCTCTCTGATCATCAGGTGTCGTCTCCACGCCCGTCATAGAGTTTGTCTCCAATAAGAGCAGAGAGGTGGTTTTACAGTGTGAGGCTAAAGGCTGGTATCCAGAGCCTGAGGTGTTCTGGCTGGACGGTGAGGGAAACCTCCTCTCTGCTGGACCTACAGAGACAGTCAGAGGTCCTGATGACCTCTATACTGTCAGCAGAAGATTGTGGAGAACTGTGGAGAAGAGCGACAACTTCACCTGTAGAGTCCAACAGAAGAACATCAACCAGACCAGAGAGACACACTTCTATGTTCCAGGTTATAAAGAGTTCAAAATAAATTCAACATATTGTTTCTGTTTTTTAACAGTTGAGGTCGAGTTTGATTAAAAAATGTCGTTCTGTTCTGTGTTGTTTCATTTCAGATGATTTCTTCACGGTTCAGTCCTATTTGGATCGGATTTGGATCATCTTCATCATCATTCTTTGCATTCTTTTCATTGATGTTCTGGTGCTCTATGCTCAGGTTTTGATAAGTAACAGTAAGTCACATTTTCATTTTCATTTTTTATGTGAAGTTCCTGTCAGAGCTCTTCATTGGCTGTAGTGATACGTTGGATCAACAGATTATATAACACAATGTTCATGACTGAAGTTAAACAAACTTGTGTCCAGCAGTCACAGAAAAAAACCTGGCAGCTTACTTCAAGTTTAACTGAGTACTGTTCAGCACAATTGACCGTTCATTGGATTCATTGATTTTTATTAATTAGTTAGTTAAAGCTGATAAAAGTGTCAGTTGTGATCTCAGATGGCAAATTGCAGATCACCATCTTAAAATGAGAAAGAAAAAAAATCACAATTGTCTGAGATTTAAAAAAATATTCCAGTTCAGTTTTCATATTTTTGTTCTTCTTCTGTAGTTTTCTCATTTAAACACACGAAAACACCAACTGCAACATTTTTCTGTTTCTGTTTCCACACAGGGCACAAGACAAAAATATGTACATCATGTAAAACAGGAGAGCCAGAAGTCAAGAAGTATGATGCAGAGGCAAATGTTTATGAACTCCAGCCCATGTTGGAGGGTAAGAAGCGACAGGAGGAGCAACGTAAAACACCAGGACATAAGAGATCAGGGTCATATCAAATACAGCGAGACAGTTCTGAACATGGACTAAAAACCTGTAGTGACCAAAAACAACCAGGAGGTGACAGAAAAAAACAGTGGAGGAAATCAGTGTGACACTTTTCCATCTTTCCTGTCCTCTGATATGATGAGACGTAGGAACACACTCATATTTACATCTCACTTACTTTTTCCTGTGTTCATTATATTCATTTATTTACACTGTTTAATTACTTGTATTGTAAAATCTCATGTGTCTGTAAATGTCTCATATGTTTGACTATTTCTAGTCTATGTTCGATAGATTTTAGCCACAGAACCACTGACTTATACTTTTTTGTTCATTGTTGTAGAAAGTACATTTCACACCAACATCTAAGATTCTTAAAATATGTGTTTGTTTTTGTTTGTTTGACATATTTGTGTAATATTTTCACGTTTCTCTAATTTTATTTTTTTTTACTTCTGATGCAGAATTTTAAGGGAACAAGCCAAACCTTGTGTCAGTAAATATCTGTAAAACAAGAGATATTTTCTAATGTTATAACACGTGCATTTGACTCATAATATCAATTTTATTTATGTCGTCATGAGATTCTTTCAGGCAGCATGAGAGTGAAATTATGTACATTTTTACTGTATATTATTTTAAGCTATTGAATATTTACTGAAGTCTGATGCTATTTTAAGTCATAATGAAGATTCAAATGTTTTGTTTGTGAAGTATCCAGCAGGTGGTGGTACATGTACACAGTAGTAGTAAATGTAGTGTCATTGTGAGTTCATGGCTTTGGGTTAACTCCGGTATGAAGAACTCTCAGAACAACATGATAAACGTTATATTTAGTATAGCATAGTATAATATAATATAGTATAGTATAATATAGTATAGTACAGTTTAGTATAGTACAGTATAGTACAGTTCACCACAACAGTGTCGAAGTGTTTCTCATACATTATTTTAAAACAAACTAACTTAACCACACCTCAGAAAAGAGTTCATTATAAACAGGCTGGCTACAGAACAAGTCGTCTGTATAAGTCCTCATGTAAGTCCAACTCTTACTACTTTATCACTTCACAGTGTCATTCTTATGACTGTTACGATTTAATATATTTCATTTTGAAGTGAAGAAGATTCAAAAAAGACTTTACATGTACTGAATGCTGAATAAATGAACCTTTGTAAAGAAGAGCAGACAATAAATAAATAAGTGCTTTATATTTGATCTCCTTTTGATTATTAATGTAATGTCATATGTTTTCACTTCTATTCACTGAGCCTCTCTGAATCAAGCTCTCATGGCAGTCAGATGTTCATTCAAATGAACATATAAAACATGAACATCACATTCAGTGTGATGGTTACTACCTTCTCCTTTAAAGCAACAACATGTAACTGTATGTGTAACACTGACATCTAGTGGTTAACAATGTTACTGCAGTCCAAATTTAAAATACTGGAAAGTGTCTTTCACCTTCAACATGATCGAAGTTTTCAGTTTGATAACACTTTTTCTATTTGATATCATTTCTTCCTGCAGCAACATGTTGTAAACAGCATAAACAGGGTTATACTACTTATCATATTTTTTATTAAGGCAAGCTTCAATTATGTATCTTCTGGTTAAATAAATACAGACTGGCAACTCTGAGCGGATCTTAACTGTGAGAGAAAAAAACCCCCAAACCCACATACATGAGAAAAAGAGACTGTGTGAAGTGCTTCCTCATTTCATCTTTGCAGACTCACAAACCATCACATTCATCGAACTGAAGGTAAGAGTTCCTTAATAAAGTAAAACTTGAATGTTAAATGTTGGATATGTCATAAGTTCATCATGTTTGACAGTTAAAACATCTTTATTGTTGTCATTGTACTGTAGTTTATAGTTGCCATAGGTTGTGTCTGTATCACAAGTCAATTTTTTAAATTCCATATAAAAGTGTGTTCTCGCCTGCAGTAGTGAACCTGTGAGTGTAAATGTCTGTATTTTGTTTCATTCCTACAAATTATTACAGAAGTAATGCATGAATTTTAAAGAGCTTTGGATTAAAGGTTGATCTAACTGCAGCCATTTACTGTTTAAGAGATGGAGTCAGAATCCACAGTCCTTCTGTGTAAATGTTTGTTATTCTGGAGTTAAACTGAAGATACCAGTAACATGAGGTTCAACTGTTGGGCACACGTTTTAGCACAAAATCCAAACACTCAGTTTCTTTCCGCGTCTGTGTCTCTGTCTGTGTTTGTGGTTTTAGTCAGAGTCAAACAGGAAGTCACATGAGCTGAGAAACACAACACACAAGACAGGAAGAAGAGAAAATGGAGTCCAGGATGCTGCAGCCAAAGATCCAGCCCAGTGATGGACTGTCCTTCAGGACCTGCAGTGTTTTCATTTTCATGGTTCTTCAGTCTGTTGGAGGTAATTTCAACACAAAACACTCCAGTAACACGTCGATGTGCAAACTCACCAACAGTTGTTGAGACATTTCACTCAAAACTCATCGACTGAAACTTCACAGGAGACAAAAGACTTGATAAATAAATAAATGATGTCGCTATCTCGAGAAAGCACGGCCGTTCTCACCTTCTCTACTTTTCACTGTTGTTCATGTTTGTTTCTGTTTCTTGTTTCCTTGCAGAGCAGTCACAGTTAATTTGTCCACATCAACCAATCGTGGCCCTGGCTGGTGATGATGTCATTCTACCATGTCACCTTGAACCTTCCATCGATGCAGATTCAGAGACCGTGGTGTGGACCAGACCTGATTTAGACCCAAAGTACATCCATGTTCACGAAGATGGACGACGGAATTTTAAGATTCAAAATCCATCTTATTATTACCGCACCAGACTGTTTGTGGATGAAATGCCGAACGGAAACGTCTCCATGAAAATCTTCAGAGTGAAAATTTGTGATACAGGAAAATATTTTTGTATCTTGAATTCAGTGATGAAGGAAGCGTCCATCCAACTCACTGTTGGTAAGTCAGACTTGCTGCCACGAGCAGTTTGATACAAATCAGTGACGTATGTTATAATTCCTCCTCTCTGATCATCAGGTGTCGTCTCCACGCCCGTCATAGAGTTTGTCTCCATTAAGAGCAGAGAGGTGGTTTTACAGTGTGAGGCTAAAGGCTGGTATCCAGAGCCCGAGGTGTTATGGCTGGACGGTGAGGGAAACCTCCTCTCTGCTGGACCTACAGAGACAGTCAGAGGTCCTGATGACCTCTATACTGTCAGCAGAAGATTGACTGTGAGGAAGAGCCACCACTTCATCTGTAGAGTCCAACAGAAGAACATCAAGCAGACCAGAGAGACACACTTCTATGTTCCAGGTTATAAAGAGTTCAAAATAAATTCAACATATTGTTTCTGTTTTTTAACAGTTGAGGTCGAGTTTGATTAAAAAATGTCGTTCTGTTCTGTGTTGTTTCATTTCAGGTCATTTCTTCACGGTTCAGTCCTCTTTGAGTTGGATTTGGATCAACATGTTCTGCATTGGTGTTCTGGTGCTCTGTGCTTCCATTTGGATATATATCTGTGAGTCACATTTTCATTTTCATTTTTTATGTGAACTTCCTGTCAGAGCTCTTCATTGGCTGTAGTGATACGTTGGATCAACAGATTATATAACACAATGTTCATGACTGAAGTTAAACAAACTTGTGTCCAGCAGTCAGAAAAAAACCTGGCAGCTTACTTCAAGTTTAACTGAGTACTGTTCAGTACAATTGACCGTTCATTGGATTCATTGATTTTTATTAATTAGTTAGCTAAAGTTGATAAAAGTGTCAGTTGTGATCTCAGATGGCAAATTGCAGATCACCATCTTAAAATGAGAAAGAAAAAAAAATCACAATTGTCTGAGATTTAAAAAAATATTACAGTTCAGTTTTCATATTTTTGTTCTTCTTCTGTAGTTTTCTCATTTAAACACACGAAAACACCAACTGCAACATTTTCTCTTTCTGTTTCCACACAGGGAGCAAGAGAAAAACAAGTACATCATGTAAAACAGGAGAGCCAGAAGTCAAGAAGTATGATGCAGAGGCAAATGTCTATCCCATGTGGGAGGGTAAGAAGTGACCAACAGTTCTGAACATGGACTAAAAACCTGTAGTGACCAAAAACAACCAGGAGGTGACAGAAAAGAACAGCAGAGGAAATCAGAGTGACATTTTGATATTTTCCAACTTTCCTGTCCTCTGATATGATGAGATGTGGGAACACACTCATATGTACATCTCACTTACTTTTTCCTGTGTTCATTATATTCATTTATTTACACTGTTTAATTACTTGTATTGTAAAATCTCATGTGTCTATAAATGTCTCATATGTTTGACTATTTCTAGTCTATGTTCGATAGATTTTAGCCACAGAACCACTGACTTATACTTTTTTGTTCATTGTTGTAGAAAGTACATTTCACACCAACATCTAAGATTCTTAAAATATGTGTTTGTTTTTGTTTGTTTGACATATTTGTGTAATATTTTCATGTTTCTCTCATTTTATTTTTTTTATTTCTGATGCAGAATTTTAAGGGAACAAGCCAAACCTTGTGTCAGTTAATGTCCATAAAACAAGAGATATTTTCTAATGTTATAACAGGTGCTTTTGACTCATAATATCAATTTTATTTAGGTCGTCATGAGATTCATTCAGGCAGCATGAGAGTGAAATTATGTACATTTTTACTGTATATTATTTTAAGCTATTGAATATTTACTGAAGTCTGATGCTGTTTTAAGTCATAATGAAGATTCAAATGTTTTGTTTGTGAAGTATCCAGCAGGTGGTGGTACATGTACACAGTAGTAGTAAATGTAGCGTCATTGTGAGTTCATGGCTTTGGGTTAACTCCAGTATGAAGAACTTTCAGAACAATATGATGAACATTATATTTAGTATAGCATAATATAGTATGGTATAGTATGGTATAGTATAGTATAGTATAATATAGTATAGCTGCTATACTATATTATACTATAGTATAATATAGTATAGTATAGTATAGTATAGTACAGTTCACCTCAACAGTGTCGAAGTGTTTCTCATACATTATTTTAAAACAAACTAACTTAACCACACCTCAGAAAAGAGTTCATTATAAACAGGCTGGCTACAGAACAAGTCGTCTGTATAAGTCCTCATGTAAGTCCAACTCTTACTACTTTATCACTTCACAGTGTCATTCTTATGACTGTTACGATTTAATATATTTCATTTTGAAGTGAAGAAGATTCAAAAAAGACTTTACATGTACTGAATGCTGAATAAATGAACCTTTGTAAAGAAGAGCAGACAATAAATAAATAAGTGCTTTATATTTGATCTCCTTTTGATTATTAATGTAATGTCATATGTTTTCACTTCTATTCACTGAGCCTCTCTGAATCAAGCTCTCATGGCAGTCAGATGTTCATTCAAATGAACATATAAAACATGAACATCACATTCAGTGTGATGGTTACTACCTTCTCCTTTAAAGCAACAACATGTAACTTTATGTGTAACACTGACATCTAGTGGTTAACAATGTTACTGCAGTCCAAATTTAAAATACTGGAAAGTGTCTTTCACCTTCAACATGATCGAAGTTTTCAGTTTGATAACACTTTTTCTATTTGATATCATTTCTTCCTGCAGCAACATGTTGTAAACAGCATAAACAGGGTTATACTACTTATCATATTTTTTATTAAGGCAAGCTTCAATTATGTATCTTCTGGTTAAATAAATACAGACTGGCAACTCTGAGCGGATCTTAACTGTGAGAGAAAAAAAACCCCAAACCCACATACATGAGAAAAAGAGACTGTGTGAAGTACTTCCTCATTTCATCTTTGCAGACTCACAAACCATCACATTCATTGAACTGAAGGTAAGAGTTTCTTAATAAAGTAAAACTTGAATGTTAAATGTTGGATATGTCATAAGTTCATCATGTTTGACAGTTAAAACATCTTTATTGTTGTCATTGTACTGTAGTTTATAGTTGCCATAGGTTGTGTCTGTATCACGAGTCAGTTTTTTTTATTCCATATAAAAGTGTGTTGTCACCTGCAGTAGTGAACCTGTGAGTGTAAATGTCTGTATTTAGTTTTATTCCTACAAATGATTACAGAAGTAATGCATGAATTTTAAAGAGCTTTGGATTAAAGGTTGATCTAACTGCAGCCATTTACTGTTTAAGAGATGGAGTCAGAATCCACAGTCCTTCTGTGTAAATGTTTGTTATTCTGGAGTTAAACTGAAGATACCAGTAACATGAGGTTCAACTGTTGGGCACATGTTTTAGCACAAAATCCAAACACTTCACACATTTTGTCTGTCTGTGTTTGTTTGTGGTTTTAGTCAGAGTCAAACAGGAAGTTACATGAGCTGAGAAACACAACAACAGCACACCAAGACAGAAAGAAGAGAAAATGGAGTCCAGCATGCTGCAGCCAAAGATCCAGCCCAGTGATGGACTGTCCTTCAGGACCTGCAGTGTTTTCATTTTCATGGTTCTTCAGTCTGTTGGAGGTAATTTCAACACAAAACACTCCAGTAACACGTCGATGTGCAAACTCACCAACAGTTGTTGAGACTTTTCACTCAAAACTCATCGACTGAAACTTCACAGGAGACAAAAGACTTGATAAATAAATAAATGATGTCGCTATCTCGAGAAAGCACGGCCGTTCTCACCTTCTCTACTTTTCACTGTTGTTCATGTTTGTTTCTGTTTCTTGTTTCCTTGCAGAGCAGTCACAGTTAATTTGTCCACATCAACCAATCGTGGCCCTGGCTGGTGATGATGTCATTCTACCATGTCACCTTGAACCTCCCATCGATGCAGATTCAGAGACTGTGGTGTGGACCAGACCTGATTTAGACCCAAAGTACATCCATTTTCACCAAGATGGACGACGGAATTTTAAGATTCAAAATCCATCTTATCATTACCGCACCGCTCTGTTTGTGGATGAACTGAAGAACGGAAACGTCTCCATGAAAATCTTCAGAGTGAAAATTTCTGATACAGGAAAATATTTTTGTAACTTCAATTCAATGATGAAGGACGCGTCCATCCAACTCACTGTTGGTAAGTCAGACTTGCTGCCACGAGCAGTTTGATACAAATCAGTGACGTATGTTATAATTCCTCCTCTCTGATCATCAGGTGTCGTCTCCACGCCCGTCATAGAGTTTGTCTCCATTAAGAGCAGAGAGGTGGTTTTACAGTGTGAGGCTAAAGGCTGGTATCCAGAGCCTGAGGTGTTCTGGCTGGACGGTGAGGGAAACCTCCTCTCTGCTGGACCTACAGAGACAGTCAGAGGTCCTGATGACCTCTATACTGTCAGCAGAAGATTGACTGTGAGGAAGAGCCACCACTTCATCTGTAGAGTCCAACAGAAGAACATCAAGCAGACCAGAGAGACACACTTCTATGTTCCAGGTTATAAAGAGTTCAAAATAAATTCAACATATTGTTTCTGTTTTTTAACAGTTGAGGTCGAGTTTGATTAAAAAATGTCGTTCTGTTCTGTGTTGTTT
Source organism: Argyrosomus regius (assembly GCA_946959425.1). NCBI lineage: Eukaryota > Metazoa > Chordata > Actinopteri > Sciaenidae > Argyrosomus > Argyrosomus regius. Next base: position 40,697 of record CAMPSB010000250.1, on the reverse strand, counting down.
CATTTCAGATCATTTCTTCACGGTTCAGTCCTCTTTGGGTTGGATTTGGATCATCATCATCATTATTTGCATTGGTGTTCTGGTGCTCTGTGCTTCCATTTGGATATATATCTGTGAGTCACATTTTCATTATCATTTTTTATGTGAACTTCCTGTCAGAGCTCTTCATTGGCTGTAGTGACACGTTGGATCAACAGATTATATAACACAATGTTCATGATTGAAGTTAAACAAACTTGTGTCCAGCAGTCACAGAAAAAAACCTGGCAGCTTACTTCAAGTTTAACTGAGTACTGTTCAGCACAATTGACCGTTCATTGGATTCATTGATTTTTATTAATTAGTTAGTTAAAGCTGATAAAAGTGTCAGTTGTGATCTCAGATGGCAAATTGCAGATCACCATCTTAAAATGAGAAAGAAAAAAAATCACAATTGTCTGAGATTTAAAAAAATATTCCAGTTCAGTTTTCATATTTTTGTTCTTCTTCTGTAGTTTTCTCATTTAAACACACGAAAACACCAACTGCAACATTTTTCTCTTTCTGTTTCCACACAGACACAGACTGTGGCACAGGAGTTAGATTCGGTAGTCCACTAACCAGATCTGCATGTCGAAGTGTCCTTGGGCAAAATACTGAATCTGAAATTGCTCCCTGTAAGTCGCTTTGAATAAAAAAAAAAAGTAACAAGTACATCATATGAAACAGGGAAGCCAGAAGTCAAGAAGTATGATGCAAATATGAATGTTTATGAACTCCATCCCATGTTGGAGGGTAAGAAGAAGGAGCAACGTAAAACACCACAGAAGAGGAGACCAAAGACAGTTTGAATACAGCAAGACAGTTCTGAACATGGACTAAAAACCTGTAGTGACCAAAAACAACCAGGAGGTGACAGAAAAGAACAGCAGAGGAAATCAGAGACACTTTGATATTTTCCATCTTTCCTGTCCTCTGATATGATGAGATGTGGGAACACACTCATATTTACATCTCACTTACTTTTTCCTGTGTTCATTATATTCATTTATTTACACTGTTTAATTACTTGTATTGTAAAATCTCATGTGTCTATAAATGTCTCATATGTTTGACTATTTCTAGTCTATGTTCGATAGATTTTAGCCACAGAACCACTGACTTATACTTTTTTGTTCATTGTTGTAGAAAGTACATTTCACACCAACATCTAAGATTCTCTCATTTTATTTTTTTATTTCTGATGCAGAATTTTAAGGGAACAAGCCAAACCTTGGGTCAGTTAATCTGTAAAACAAGAGTTATAACAGGTGCATTTGACTCATAATATCAATTTCGTCATGAGTTTCTTTCAATGTGTCAAACATGGAGCATTTCATGAATTACATGGACTTTCTGCTGTGAGCTGGAGCTAACTAACTGTTACTACCAGCAGTGATGAATACTGACTGTCCTGAAAAACTTTCTTATATCCATTCTTCATCCATCCATTCATGTTCTTCTCCTAACAGTGTTCTGTTCAGCTCTGTGTGCAGCGGTAGAAGTACCAACAAGGTCGCAGTGAAAAGGTGGACTGGACTTTCAGTAATGTGGTTCTGCGTTCGGAACAAGTGTAATGGCTTGCATAACAACCAAAGGGGCTCTCTGTACCGTACACTAGGAAGTGAAGGGAGACTGACAGATTATGATTACACTTAAGTCCTTAATGACAGCTTATATGAGTATTTATTTAAACTGATATGCTGGCCGCTTTATGTTGAATTTGTCGACATTTTTTTGTAAAAAAAAAAAAAAATACATTTTTTAAATAAAACAACACCAAACTATTTAGGGGGGCTTAAAAATATTTTAGGGGGGGCTTCAGGCCTAACGACGCCACTGCCACACTCTCTACATAATGTCTGAAAACAACATCTGCTGAACAACTGTTGGATGTTTTTGTTGTTTTAATTCTCTAATAAAACTGAGAAAATAAGTCTGAATAAGTTTCTGAACGTTTGTTATCAAACCACCTACGAGCTTTATCAATTGTATTCTCTATGAACATAAAGATGGATTGGCAAACTAAAACTAGATAGTCAGTCCGTGTTTCCATGTATATAATTGTTAATAAAACTTTAAATAAAATTTAAAAAAAAAGTCCGTGTTTCCGCTTTTAGGTGGAGCCAGAGGAAGGGGTGTGTGTGTGTACGTAACAAATATAGTTAAAGTCAAGAAAGTCAGGAAGTGCCGGCTGCAAGAGTCGTGTCATGTGCTTGACAGCAGAGAGACAGACATCACAAAACAGTCGGTGAGAAAAAGTTGTTTTTTTAAAACTTGATTTCAAACTAACTTGTTGCTGTGTGGCGCGTGTGTGATGCATTCTGCAGCAGCGTGCGGTCTTTAAATCGATGAACCGAAAGTAAACCAACTCCGACATGTGTTTTTAACGACTGTAACGTGTCTTACTTGTAATGTTCGTAACTCAAACTGTGTCTGTAAAAGTTGACAAAATGCGCGGATTCACACATGATCAAGAGGTTTCTCCATTGTCGTGCGTTTCCGCACTGGCCGCAAGTTAATCAGACACTCAGCTCGGTCAAACCTCCACAGACAGCCTCATGGACTAAACTCTGATAATCTACCTGTGTGTGTGTTCTGACTTTGTTTATTTCAGAGAGCGAGCGCCGGCCTCGATAAAGCTGCAGAGAAATAAAATGTTATTTCCTGATCAATGACAGTATAGTGACCCACCCATGGGGCGGGTCTAAACACGGAGCATCACAGCAAACTTTTATGCTGGACTCTTTGTGCTGCGACGTCATCAGGCTGCAAAAGTTGTTCTCATTATTATTTAATCCTGCTGCTGTTTGTACGATGTATTTTTCTGTTAAATGATCAGAGACTCACTTGAAACAACATTAATAATAATAATAATTGATAATGATGATAAGAAGACGAAGAAAAATAACATTCTATAATAATAATCTAATAACGTAATAATAAGTAAGTAAGTTACTGTAGACAGTTATTTATTATTATTATTATTATTATTATTATTATTAATAATGTTATTTAAAAGAGTAAAACTTGAGACAGGCTTGGCAAAAAAAGAATCAGTTTGATTTCATAGACTGAAAATAGAAAAAAGTAAAGTGTGAATAGAACAGCTGTAAAACACTGTTGGTGAAGTATTTAAACTTGATGGCTGCATTAGAGAACATGGTTATGAGTGGAGCTGAAATCTTATGCATCGTTTTATTTTTTTTTAGCACACACACACACACACACACACATATATATATATATATATATATATGGCTCAGTGTTTTCTACTAGTCTGTGTAGATGAAGTGTTTTGAAGTCACATGAAGCACAAAGTAACTACAAAGTGAACTTTTCAGGAGTCCAGCATGCTGCAGCCAAAGATCCAGCCCAGTGATGGACTGTCCTTCAGGACCTGCAGTGTTTTCATTTTCATGGTTCTTCAGTCTGTTGGAGGTAATTTCAACACAAAACACTCCAGTAACACATCGATGTGCAAACTCACCAACAGTTGTTGAGACATTTCACTCAAAACTCATCGACTGAAACTTCACAGGAGACAAAAGACTTGATAAATAAATAAATGATGTCGTTATCTCGAGAAAGCACGGCCGTTCTCACCTTCTCTACTTTTCACTGTTGTTCATGTTTGTTTCTGTTTCTTGTTTCCTTGCAGAGCAGTCACAGTTAATTTGTTCACATCAACCAATCGTGGCCCTGGCTGGTGATGATGTCATTCTACCATGTTACCTTGAACCTCCCATCGATGCAGATTCAGAGACCGTGGTGTGGATCAGAACTGATTTAGACCCAAAGTACATCCATTATCACCAAGATGGACGACTGAATTTTGAGACTCAAAATCCATCTTATTATTTGCGCACCAAACTGTTTGTGGATGAACTGAAGAACGGAAACGTCTCCATGAAAATCTTCAAAGTGAAACTTTCTGATACAGGAAAATATTTTTGTATCTTGGATTCAATGATGAAGGACGCGTCCATCCAACTCACTGTTGGTAAGTCAGACTTGCTGCCACGAGCAGTTTGATACAAATCAGTGACGTATGTTATAATTCCTCCTCTCTGATCATCAGGTGTCGTCTCCACGCCCGTCATAGAGTTTGTCTCCAATAAGAGCAGAGAGGTGGTTTTACAGTGTGAGGCTAAAGGCTGGTATCCAGAGCCTGAGGTGTTCTGGCTGGACGGTGAGGGAAACCTCCTCTCTGCTGGACCTACAGAGACAGTCAGAGGTCCTGATGACCTCTATACTGTCAGCAGAAGATTGACTGTGGAGAAGAGCGACAACTTCACCTGTAGAGTCCAACAGAAGAACATCACCCAGACCAGAGAGACACACTTCTATGTTCCAGGTTATAAAGAGTTCAAAATAAATTCAACATATTGTTTCTGTTTTTTAACAGTTGAGGTCGAGTTTGATTTAAAAATGTCGTTCTGTTCTGTGTTGTTTCATTTCAGGTCATTTCTTCCCCAGTTGGTTCTCTTTGAATCAGACTTGGATCATCATCATCATCATTCTTGTTTTTCTGCTGGTCATTATTCCCACATTGATATATTTCAGTAAGTCTCGTCTTCATTTTCCTTTTTCATGTGGAGTTACTGTCAGAGCTCTTCATTGGCTGTTGTGATATGTTGCAGCTAATTCCAAAGCATCAACAGATTATATAGAACAATGTTCATGATGTTCATGATTGTTCAGATGAGCGCTTGATACGTTGTAGACTGCTTTAGGTTCATGTATGTCTTTGTCTTGTCTGTCTCTTACTGGTTGGTCTGGGTGTCTGTTATAGAGGAGGGTGGGATCAATGTGACTGATCATGTGTAATATCTAAGAAGAAAAGAAGATGTTCTGTTCTAACAACCAAAAAACGACCTGAACCTGGGTTTCTTCTTCTGTTGGCACACAGGAATCTGTAACCAGAACTTCATAAATGGCGACATGATCTGACCTTGAAACTAAAAGACTGAACACGGAAACGTCATGAAAAAAGGACACAGCTAAGTGATTAAAACTAAAAGACTGGGGGGCTGATGTTTTTATCAGCACATTGCCAATGGTACTGTTTACAGTGTGTGTGCATGTGACCAATGACAGTGAAATGACCCACACAGGGCGGGATCTAAACACGGAGCATTTGTGCTAAAGTTTAGCTGCTAAGCTAGCATGGACCTGTCATGCTACAATGTCACTTGAAACAATAATAATAATGAAGAAGAAGGGTTAGGAAGGGTTAGATGAAGAAGCAGAAAAATAACGCACTGAAAAGTTCTGTAGATGGTTGATTATTTGAAAAAACAAAACTTGAGACAAATTTAGCAAAAGTTTGATTTCATAGAACAGCTGTTCAAAGCATCAACCTGTAAAACACTGCTGGTGAAGTATTTAAACTAAGCTTTAATCCATGTAGAGCGGATCGTCTACTAATCAGATGATCAGTGAATGTGTATGAATGGTTAGCTGCTAAAACTGATGAGCAGTTGGCACCTTGCATGGAGGTGTATCAATGTGTGTGAATGAGATATGTAGCGTAAAAGCACTTTGAGTGGTCGGAAGACTAGAAAGGAGATATATAAGTACAGTCCAGTCCATAAAGTTTAGCTGCTTAGCTACTGTAGTTGCTTTTAATGAAAGATGGCTCTGATCAGGGCCGGCTTCTCGCATATGCAGCTTCATTAGTTATCAGTTAGTTTTTGACTTAAGATCAAGTCACAGAGCTGTGATGTCATTTTAAGACTTGGTTTGTAAAGTTCATGTAAGTCAACATGTGAGAACTCGTCTGACACGAAGAATCTTCTGTTGTGTGAAAAAACGACTCTGATCTGGACTTTGGAGGATATCAGTGTCTCTACTTCTGTTACTTTGGTTACAGGAACATGATGTTACAAAATCATGAATGTAGCCTGATTGTAGCTCAATGCTGACATCTACATGACAAATCTGAAGCTTCAGAGCTTCCCTTTGATTATTGTGTATGTTTTGTGGAGGGAGGAAAGTGTTCAGAAGACTTTAAAGTCTTGCACTGTGATATTTACTGAAGCTTGTTCAAAGAGAATTAGAGACTGTATTTACCCGTTTAGTTTAGATAAAGTGTTCACTGTGAGCTTATTTCAGTCTGGGGGCACTGTTGACACGTCAATGCCTAACTACTTGTGTCTAGGAACTAGGGTTGCAAAACTCTGTTGGAAACTTTCCATGGGAATTAACAGGAATTTATGGGAATAAACGTGAATAAACTGTGAATTTACTAAATTGAAGGTTGGCCCTTAAATATAGTTGGGAAAATTTTATCATAATCTTGACTAAAACAACCAGATTTCATGCAGGTACACTTGAATTTCTGCTATTCCTCAATTACATGCACACGGGGCGGCTGTGGCTCGGAGGTAGAGTGGGTCGTCCACTAATCAGAAGATCGGCGGTTCGATCCCCGGTTCGATCCCCTCCAGTCTGCATGTCGAAGTGTCCTTGGGCAAGATACTGAACCCCAAATTGCTCCCGAAGGCTGTGCCATCGGTGTGAATGTGTATGAATGGGTGAATGAGATATGTAGCGTAAAAGCACTTTGAGTGGTTGAAAGACTAGAAAGGAGATATATAAGTACAGTCCATTTACCATTTACATAGCACACTGCTTACTGCTATTGAGGCCACACTTACAGCACAAGACTATTGAAGCAACACATTTGAGTGCAAGGTTTCTGGAAATTTACTTGAAACTTTCTTCCCATTGCAACCCTACAAGAAGCCAGTATTCTGTTCCTTTGAAAACTAGAAAACTGAAAATGTGGTGTGGATGCCTTCTGCTAAAATAATGTGCAAAATGGGCTGAAAATGGAATACTCTAATGAAGTTTAAAGTATGTAGCAGTAGTAGTGAAAAGTATTAAAAACATAACCAAAACGTCATTCTATCATCGCTAAAGTCAAACTTTCCTTAATTAGGCTGACGCAGAAATTGAGTTGAAGTTGTTGACGGATTGTAGAAAGATTTGAAGGTTGTGCCATTTATTTATAATGCAACTGTATGAGCTGTATTAATTTTGTATTATTGCATGTCATTTTGCTCCGTGCCACTAGGGGGCTGTATTTGCTGTGTGGCTCAGCTGATCTCAGGCCAGCTGTGTTAGGCCATTTAACCTAGGGAAACTCAAAGACAGGTGTTGCTGATTTGAGAAGCAAACAATTTTCAGTTTGTGCCTAGTTTGATGTAGTGAGCAATTCAGTTTGTTGTTTTCTTCAAGTGTATTATGAGTTAAAGTTATTGCTGCTATATGACATATGAAGGAAAATAAACCTGCAAGATAACTGTAAAACATTACTGAACTCCCCGTTTTGATATGTTCGGAGCGCACTGGGCGCACGTCTAAACTAAATCCTCTGTATTAGCAATCAGTACTAGACTTCGTTTAGGACTTAGTCAGTACAGCAACATTTGAACGTGGAAAAAGTTACATATTTTGAAAAGTATGAATGGTTATTATCCACACTAATAAAATGTTCACTGGAAGTGTATTTTTATACAATTGTACAAGTGCAATTACTGTAGGCGCACACATTTTGGTGCATACATTTCATTTCTAGCTGTATTTTTCAAAAATGTGTGAGAGTCGCTTTAACCCTGGATTTGTATTCAGGATCAATGATGTTGTCATGTTGCAAAGAAACTGATGACTTACTGTATTTTGCTCTTAATGATTTGTTGTTTTTTTTAAAAGAAATAATTCATTACCTGTAACAAACATCACTATACACACTGTACTATATCTGTAATACACTGTATGGAAATGTCTGATGCAGGTTGTCAATAAAAAATAAATAAAAAGACAGTTTGTGTCTGAGTGATCTTCTTCCAGGAGCAGGATTCAAAAAACAGATAAACCAAAAGGAGGCTGGAAACCAGACAAGAAACACTAACAAGAGGAAATAATCCAGAAAACAAAGAACAGGAACAGGAACACAGGCAAGATACAAACACACAGAGAACACTCAGAGAACACAAAGAGAACGCAAAGAGAACGCACAAACCAGAAAACAAAGGAAACACAGGAACTAAATAGACATGCAGGACTAATCAGGGACAGGTGCAGAATCAAAAAAGGTGGGAAACAAGACAGGAAGTAGAATAAGACAAGACAGACAGGGTGGAACTACAAAATAAAACAGGAAGTAGAATAAGACAAGACAGACAGGGTGGAACTACAAAATAAAACAGGAAACACAGAAACAAACTCAAACAGTAACAAAGAGCCGTTTGGCAGCTGTTAACTGTATAACTGCACTAAATATGATTTACAGTTTAATGTTTTCTTTATGAATATTTATTTGTTTTGGTGGGAACTCATTTTTGTTGTGTGATTAAAAGAGGAATAAATCCATCAGTAAAAGAAGAACTAATGCAGGAAGTGACTTTAAGACTGTGTTATCCTTGTGACTGTAACTACTGAAGATAACTCATTATGATCTGGAAAGAAAGCATCAAACTTGAAGAATGACTGATGGATGATGGACTTCTTCAGTGTGTGAGTACAATTCACCTGAAATGATGCATCAGTGCTCTTTGTAAGTTTGATCCATATTTCTAGTTTTGTTTTTAAAGACAGCCACAAAACTGGAGTCAAACCATGAGAGCAATTTTTATTTCATAAAGAGAGCAGACAATGAATCATTAAATATTACAAATGAGCACCACACCTAGACACAAAGACAAATGTACTCCACCTGGTGGTTAAATCAGAAATGATATACAAGGAACTCCTACAGTTTGTATGCAGACAACACGTGAACAAGAGAGAGAGAGAGAGACATGAATGACATTTATGGTTTATGGAGTACTTCTCCATTTTCAACAGACGATAATCACAAATCATCACATTTGCATTCATCGTGCTGAAGGTAAGAGTTTCTTATTAAAGTTAAACTTGAACATTAAATGTTGGATATGTCATAAGTTCATCATGTTTGACAGTTAAAACATCTTTATTGTTGTCATAGTACTGTAGTTTATAGTTGCCATAGGTTGTGTCTGTATCACAAGTCAGTTTTTTTTATTCCATATAAAAGTGTGTTCTCACCTGCAGTAGTGAACCTGTGAGTGTAAATGTCTGTATTTAGTTTTATTCCTACAAATTATTACAGAAGTAATGCATGAATTTTAAAGAGCTTTGGATTAAAGGCTGATCTAGGGTGACCAAACATCCTCTTTTGTCCACTTTTTACGTCCTGTCCGGGGCGCCCAGGTTTTTTTTTTAATAAATTCATGAAAATGTTTTCACTGTTTTTCATGGGACCATTAAGCGTGTACTTAAATTGACTGGCGCTTTGCACAGAATACTACAGTACTTTGTTCATTAACCTCTGAGAAGCCTGTCTGAATTTCTGTCTCGAGGCCGGGCTGAGTGTCCTATTATTTTTTTGGCCTTTTCAAGCTTTTATTGGACAGAGACAGCTGAAGAGTGACAGGAATGCGGGGAGAGAGAGACGGGGAATGACATGCGGGAAAGAGCCACAGGTTCCTGGGCTTCCGCAGCAAGGACCGAGCCTTCGCACACGGGGCGGCTGCTCTACCAACTGAGCCAAACGCCACCCCACCGAGTGTCCTCTTCTTTGGAGCTCAAAATATGGTCACCCTAGGTTGATCTAACTGCAGCCATTTACTGTTTAAGAGATGGAGTCAGAATCCACAGTCCTTCTGTGTAAATGTTAGGGTTAGGGGTAAATGTGTTATTCTTGAGTTAAACTGAAGATACCACAAGTCACGCACAAAGTGACTCTTTGTGGTTTTAGTCAGATTTAAACAGGAAGTCACATGAGCTGAGAAACACAACAACAGCACAACAAGAAGAGAAGTGGAAGTCTAGGATGATCCAGCCCAGTGATGGACTGTTAGGGACCTTCTGGACCTGCAGTGTTTTCATTTTCATGGTTCTTCAGTCTGTTGGAGGTAATTTCAACACAAAACACTCCAGTAACACATCGATGTGTGCATGTGTTGGAAAGAAGTAGACGTTAACATAAATGTACAGCCACAGTGAGGCTCTGTGAGGCTACACTAGTCGTGGTTTGAGATTAATGCTAATGACACTATGCTAACATGCTAACATCCAAAAGAAAGCTGAACGTGTCGACCAGGTCACTCCTGGTTAAATATCTCAGTAGCTTCAGTAACAGGCCAAGTTCCTTCAACACTAACAATGATTTGTTTGATTGATGTCTCTACTTTTCACTGTTGTTCATGTTTGTTTCTGTTTCTTGTTTCCTTGCAGAGCAGTCACAGTTAATTTGTTCACATCAACCAATCGTGGCCCTGGCTGGTGATGATGTCATTCTACCATGTCACCTTGAACCTCCCATCGATGCAGATTCAGAGATCGTGGTGTGGACCAGAACTGATTTAGACCCAAAGTACATCCATTATCACCAAGATGGACGACTGAATTTTGAGATTCAAAATCCATCTTATCATTTGCGCACCAGACTGTTTGTGGATGAACTGAAGAACGGAAACGTCTCCATGAAAATCTTCAAAGTGAAACTTTCTGATGCAGGAAAATATTTTTGTATCTTGAGTTCAATGATGAAGGACGCGTCCATCCAACTCACTGTTGGTAAGTCAGACTTGCTGCCACGAGCAATTTGATACAAATCAGTGACGTATGTTATAATTCCTCTCTGATCATCAGGTGTCGTCTCCACGCCCGTCATAGAGTTTGTCTCCAATAAGAGCAGAGAGGTGGTTTTACAGTGTGAGGCTAAAGGCTGGTATCCAGAGCCTGAGGTGTTCTGGCTGGACGGTGAGGGAAACCTCCTCTCTGCTGGACCTACAGAGACAGTCAGAGGTCCTGAAGACCTCTATACTGTCAGCAGAAGATTGACTGTGGAGAAGAGCGACAACTTCACCTGTAGAGTCCAACAGAAGAACATCAACCAGACCAGAGAGACACACTTCTATGTTCCAGGTTATAAAGAGTTCAAAATAAATTCAACATATTGTTTCTGTTTTTTAACAGCTGAGGTCGAGTTTGATTAAAAAATGTCGTTCTGTTCTGTGTTGTTTCATTTCAGATCATTTCTTCACGGTTCAGTCCTCTTTGGGTTGGATTTGGATCATTATCATCATGTTATGCATTGGTGTTCTGGTGCTCTGTGCTTTCATTTGGATATATATCTGTGAGTCACATTTTCATTTTTTATGTGAACTTCCTGTCAGAGCTCTTCATTGGCTGTAGTGATACGTTGGATCAACAGATTATATAACACAATGTTCATGACTGAAGTTAACAAACTTGTGTCCAGCAGTCACAGAAAAAAAACTGGCAGCTTACTTCAAGTTTAACTGAGTACTGTTCAGCACAATTGACCGTTCATTGGATTCATTGATTTTTATTAATTAGTTCGCTAAAGCTGATAAAAGTGTCAGTTGTGATCTCAGATGGCAAATTGCAGATCACCATCTTAAAATGAGAAAGAAAAAAATCACAATTGTCTGAGATTTAAAAAAAATATTCCAGTTCAGTTTTCATATTTTTGTTCTTCTTCTGTAGTTTTCTCATTTAAACACACGAAAACACCAACTGCAACATGTTTCTCTTTCTGTTTCCACACAGACACAGACTGTGGCACAGGAGGTAGATTGGGTAGTCCACTAATCAGATGATCGGGGGTTCGATCCCCGGCTCCTCTAGTCTGCATGTCGAAGTGTCCTTGGGCAAAATACTGAATCTGAAATTGCTCCCTGTAAGTTACTTTGAATAAAAGCGTCAGCTAAATGACTAACAAAAAAAATAACAAGTACATCATATGAAACAGGGAAGCCAGAAGTCAAGAAGTATGATGCAAATATGAATGTTTATGAACTCCATCCCATGTTGGAGGGTAAGAAGAAGGAGCAACGTAAAACACCACGACAAAGGAGACCAGCGTCATATCAAATACAGCAAGACAGTTCTGAACATGGACTAAAAACCTGTAGTGACCCAAAACAACCAGGAGGTGACAGAAAAGAACAGCAGAGGAAATCAGAGACACTTTGATATTTTCCATCTTTCCTGTCCTCTGACATGATGAGATGTGGGAACACACTCATATTTACATCTCACTTACTTTTTCCTGTGTTCATTATATTCATTTATTTACACTGTTTAATTACTTGTATTGTAAAATCTCATGTGTCTATAAATGTCTCATATGTTTGACTATTTCTAGTCTATGTTCGATAGATTTTAGCCACAGAACCACTGACTTATACTTTTTTGTTCATTGTTGTAGAAAGTACATTTCACACCAACATCTAAGATTCTTAAAATATGCGTTTGTTTTTGTTTGTTTGACATATTTCTGTAATATTTTAACGTTTCTCTCATTTTATTTTTTTATTTCTGATGCAGAATTTTAAGGGAACAAGCCAAACCTTGTGTCAGTAAATCTGTAAAACAAGAGTTATAACAGGTGCATTTGACTCATAATATCAATTTTATTAATGTCGTCATGAGATTCTTTCAGGCAGCATGAGTGTGAAATTATGTAAATTCTTACTGTATATTATTTTAAGCTATTGAACATTTACTGAAGTCTGATGCTGTTTTAAGTCATAATGAAGATTCAAATGTTTTGTTTTGTCTCTGTCACAGGTTCCACTGCTACTGTAATCATTTTATCATTCATTGTAATTATACAATATGTTTGTGTTGATCTGTTCTGTACACGTGACATCCATTGCACGTCTGTCCGTCCTGGGAGAGGGATCCCTCCTCTGTGGCTCTTCCTGAGGTTCCTTCCACCTTTTTTCCCTGTTAAAGGGTTTTTTGTGGGCAAGTTTTTCCTCACTCGAACCGAGGGTCTAAGGACAGAGGGTGTAAGGACAGAGGGTCTAAGGACAGAGGGTGTCACTCCCTGTACAGCAAACATACAATGTGGATGAACTTAAACACCGCCTTAAAAACATTAAATTGAAGCCTTGTGAACATTTAAAACAATGAAACTTTGAAACTACACTCATACTGTATATTTATTATTTCATCATTGAACTATGCTCCATTGCACCTTTTCATTGCACATTCCCATTCAGTGTAAAAAAAGGTATCCTTGTCTCTACATACAGATATTTATATATACCTTTACATATGTACATAGTTTTTGTTCTTGTTCTTGTTCTTGTCTACGTTTCTCTGTCAAGTCCTCTGTCTTGTTCTTTAACTGTACCTGTGTCTATACATGTTTGATGTTTGCACTAAGAGAGCAAAGTGTAACCGGAGTCAGATTCCTCGTGTGTGTTCACATACCTGGAGAATGAAAGTGATTCTGGTTCTGATATCTGGGGTGAGGTCGAATAGTCTATTTTGCTCATGAAGGTTCCTCACTGAGTGAAATGACTCTGAAGTATTAACGTAGATGATAAGAACTGTTTGAATCCTCTAACTGTTAAGGAAAGGAGCTCCAATGCTTCCTTTATTATCTGTGTAAGAGCAGTCGTCTTCTCCTAACTCCTTATGACCTCTCCTTCACATCTTTCCTTGATCTCGTGACATTTTCTATCGAGGAAAAGTGGTTAGGAAAGGACTTAGGAGCTATTTTTTTTCCTTTTTTCTTTGAACAGAACAAATACTCGAGAACAGCTGAAGCTGATGGGAATGTCATTTTCATGTTCACGTTTACATTTAGTCATTTAGCTGACGCTTTTATCCAGAGCGACTTACCGAGTGTGATAAGAAAGTGTGACAATCTATCCACTATTTATTTTAGCATTTTCAAATGATCATTTAAAAACAGACGACGCACGTCTTTGCCTATACGTAGAGATTGTGCCGTAAATAAACCAGCTTGTTTTTTGTTTTTTTAGCACTTAAAGAACTTTCATTGTTTTGATTTGTTGGAAATTAAAAAGAGTTTTCAGCATGCCGTGTACTTATCGTTTATTGTTTTGAATGCAGTGATGTGAAAGTCAGATTTCTGTCCTCTGAAAAAGGGAAATTAATTCACCGCTGTCATCGACTAAACTGTAATTCTGTTTGAGTTATTTTAGTTTAATCGCAGTAAAAGTTACAGCCGTTTACTCACATCTGTTGTTTCACATTTTTATCTTTTAACTGTTTGTTTGTTGAACAAAAAAATAAAAAGATGTTACAGGGAATAAAAGAAGGTATTTCAGTAACGTATGTTTTTAACAGGAGGTTCTGGTGTGAAATGCGTGACGCCTCGTGGTTTATTGTACGATAACCGACTGATCGTTCCGTTATTTTGTGATATATTTGAAGATGTGAGCGCCACACTCCAGAAGCGTCACTAGGTTTTAAGGTCAGGGGGGGCTTAGCCCCAAGGAGATGCACAGGATGTGAGTGTGTGTGTGTGTGTGTGTGTGTGTGTGTGACTTGTCTTTCTCCACTTTCTAATCATTACTCTCAAATAAAAGCTCAAGTTAAATAAGTCTTATATGGTGCACCTTGACTGAAATGTTTCATATTTCATATTCCAAGTTCCATCAAATTCCAAGACTGTCTGCGTCACAAATGACTCTATTCTGTGAAATCCTTTAGACTCACCTCTCCAGTAGAGGTCTCTCCCCTCTCACTCACTGTGCTCCTCTGCCCTGACTGCTACAGGCCAATAGGGGTGGTGGAAAAATACGTTTTAAATAAAACAACACCAAAGTATTTAGGTGGGCTTAAAAATATTTTAGGGGGGGCTTCAGGCCTAACGACGCCACTGCCACACTCTCTACATAATGTCTGAAAACAACATCTGCTGAACAACTGTTGGATGTTTTTGTTGTTTGAATTCTCTAATAAATAATAAATAAAAATTAATTAATAAAAATTTAAATAAAAAAATTAAATTAAATTAAAAAAGTCCGTGTTTCCGCTTTTAGTGGAGCCAGAGGGAGGTGCGTGTGTGTGTACGTAACAAATATAGTTAAAGTCAAGAAAGTCAGGAAGTGCCGGCTGCAAGAGTCGTGTCATGTGCTTGACAGCAGAGAGACAGACAGATCACAAAACAGTCGGTGAGAAAAAGTTGTTTTTTTAAAACTTGATTTCAAACTAACTTGATGCTGTGTGGCGCGTGTGTGATGCATTCTGCAGCAGCGTGCGGTCTAAAATCGATGAACCGAAAGTAAACCAACTCCGACATGTGTTTTTAACGACTGTAACGTGTCTTACTTGTAATGTTCGTAACTCAAACTGTGTCTGTAAAAGTTGACAAAATGCGCGGATTCACACATGATCAAGAGGTTTCTCCATTGTCGTGCGTTTCCGCACTGGCCGCAAGTTAATCAGACACTCAGCTCGGTCAAACCTCCACAGACAGCCTCATGGACTAAACTCTGATAATCTACCTGTGTGTGTGTTCTGACTTTGTTTATTTCAGAGAGCGAGCGCCGGCCTCGATAAAGCTGCAGAGAAATAAAATGTTATTTCTTGATGAATGACAGTATAGTTAGGGGTGCAGATCCGATGTCAGGATTGGGGGGGACACAAAAGTGATTTTTTTTTTTTTGCCCGTATGCAACTCAAACCATGCCACCATAACTCACAACTTCGTAGACCCTAACCCTAACCCTAACCCTACTCACACCCAATTACCAGAGCTCCAGGCTGCAGCCACTTTCCAGAGCCGAGAGGAGGATTGAGGGAGTCAGAAATATATTTGTCAAACATTTGTTCCACCATTTCAATCATTTATTTTTAGATGTGAATCTAAAATGTGAAGAATGTTAAGTCTGAAAAGACATTTGTTCAATTTTGAATAATTTAGGGTATTTTTATTGGGGGGGACATCACAGCAAACTTTTATGCTTAGCCAGCATGGACTCTTTGTGCTGCGACGTCATCAGGCTGCAAAAGTTGTTCTGATTGTTATTTATTTAATCCTGTTTGTTCGATGTATTTTTCTGTTAAATGATCAGAGACTCACTTGAAACAATATTATTAATAATAATTGATAAGGATGATAAGAAGACGAAGAAAAATAACATTCTATAATAATAATCTAATGTAATAATAAAGTTCTGTAGACAGTTATTTATTATTATTATTATTATTATTATTATTATTAATAATGTTATTTAAAAGAGTAAAACTTGAGACAGGCTGGGCAAAAAAAGTATCAGTTTGATTTCATAGATTGAAAAGAGAAAAAAGTAAAGTGTGAATAGAACAGCTGTTGGTGAAGTATTTAAACTTGATGGCTGCATTAGAGAACATAGATATGAGTGGAGCTGAAGTCTTATGCTCTGTTTTATTTTTTTAGCACACACACACACACACACACACACACGTATACACTTATGTATATATGTATGTATATGTATAAACTAGGGGTGCAACGATACACAAAATTCAGGGTTTGGTTCGGTTCAATAGTTTAGTGTCATGGTTCGATATTTTTTAGACAGAAAAAAAATTTCCATGCCTTTTTTAACTTGTAGTTTATTGAAATCACAAACATTTGTTTCAACTCAAAAGTACAGTTTTTATATTAAATTTCAGGGTCATACTTTATACGGAAACCAAAGTAGTTCCAAACAGCAGATCTGAAGGATGGTGGAGGATCTTCGATTTCAGGTGTATTTAAGGCATTAGCTATGTTGCAACGAGCTAGCTTCGCATGTAGCTTCTGTCTCAGCAACTTGGTGTGAATGAATGTGGGAGGCACAGCTTAGTGGATCTGCGCTCGACAATGCAGCCAGGCGGAGTGAGTCGAGCGAAGATCCACTGAGCTTTCAGCACAGAGCGCATCGTCAGAAGTTGATAAAATAAATATAAAAAAGCGTATTGTTCGATTCATAGTGCGTACCGAACCGAGACCACTGTATCGAACGGTTCAATACAGATACATGTATTGTTGCACCCCTAATATATAATGTTTTGAAGTCTCATGAAGCACAAAGTAACTACAAAGTGAACTTTTCAGGAGTCCAGCATGCTGCAGCCAAAGATCCAGCCCAGTGATGGACTGTCCTTCAGGACCTGCAGTGTTTTCATTCTCATGGTTCTTCAGTCTGTTGGAGGTAATTTCAACACAAAACACTCCAGTAACACATCGATGTGTGCATGTGTTGGAAAGAAGTAGACGTTAACATAAATGTACAGCCACAGTGAGGCTCTGTGAGGCTACACTAGTCGTGGTTTGAGATTAATGCTAATGACACTATGCTAACATGCTAACTATGATTTGTAGTAGATTTTAATATGTTCACCATCATAGTGTGTTAGCATGCTAATTAGGATTGAAAAATATTACATAATAATGTTTGTTTCTGTTTCTTGTTTCCTTGCAGAGCAGTCACAGTTAATTTGTTCACATCAACCAATCGTGGCCCTGGCTGGTGATGATGTCATTCTACCATGTCACCTTGAACCTCCCATCGATGCAGATTCAGAGACCGTGGTGTGGACCAGAACTGATTTAGAACCAAAGTACATCCATTATCACCAAGATGGACGACTTATTTCAGAGAATCAAAATCCATCTTATTATTACCGCACCAGACTGTTTGTGGATGAACTGAAGAACGGAAACGTCTCCATGAAAATCTTCAAAGTGAAACTTTCTGATACAGGAAAATATTTTTGTATCTTGAATTCAATGATGAAGGACGCGTCCATCCAACTCACTGTTGGTAAGTCAGACTTGCTACCACGAGCAGTTTGATACAAATCAGTGACGTATGTTATAATTCCTCCTCTCTGATCATCAGGTGTCGTCTCCACGCCCGTCATAGAGTTTGTCTCCAATAAGAGCAGAGAGGTGGTTTTACAGTGTGAGGCTAAAGGCTGGTATCCAGAGCCTGAGGTGTTCTGGCTGGACGGTGAGGGAAACCTCCTCTCTGCTGGACCTACAGAGACAGTCAGAGGTCCTGATGACCTCTATACTGTCAGCAGAAGATTGACTGTGGAGAAGAGCGACAAGTTCACCTGTAGAGTCCAACAGAAGAACATCACCCAGACCAGAGAGACACACTTCTATGTTCCAGGTTATAAAGAGTTCAAAATAAATTCAACATATTGTTTCTGTTTTTTAACAGTTGAGGTCGAGTTTGATTAAAAAATGTCGTTCTGTTCTGTGTTGTTTCATTTCAGGTCATTTCTTCACAGACCGGTCCCATTTGATTTTGATCATCATCATCATCATCATCATCATCATCATCATCATTCTTGTTTGTCTGCTGGTCATTATTCCCACAGTGAAATATTTCAGTAAGTCTCGTCTTCATTTTCCTTTTTCATGTGGAGTTACTGTCAGAGCTCTTCATTGGCTGTTGTGATATGTTGCAGATAATTCCAAAGCATCAACAGATTATATAGAACAATGTTCATGATGTTCATGATTGTTCAGATGAGTGCTTGATACATTGTAGACTGCTTTAGGTTCATGTATGTCTTTGTCTTGTCTCTGTCTCTTACTGGTTGGTCTGGGTGTCTGTTATAAAGGAGGGTGGGATCAATATGACTGATCATGTCTAATATCTAAGAAGAAAAGAAGATGTTCTGACAAAATGAACAGTGAATTTTAACAGATTTCTTCTTCTATTGGCAGACAGGAATCGGTAACCAGGACATAAATGGTGACACGAACCTGACTGTGATATTAAAAGACTGAACATGGAAATGTCACGAAGAACGGATAGAGCTAAGTGATCCAAAAAAACCCAACTTGTTTTATCAGCAAATTACCAGCTTCTCGCATATGGAGTTCTCATTAGTTATCAGTTAGTTTTCGACTTAAATTTGAGTCACAGAGCTGTGACGTCATTTTAAGACTTAGTTTGTAAAGTTTAGTCGACATGAGAGAACTCGTCTGACACGAAGAATCTTGTTGTGTGAAAAAACGACTCTGATCTGGACTTTGGAGGATATCAGTGTCTCTACTTGTGTTACTTTGGTTACAGGAACATGATGTTACAAAATCATGAATATTACCTGATTGTACCTCAATGCTGACATCTACATGACAAATCTGAAGCTTCAGAGCTTCCCTTTGATTATTGTGTATGTTTTGTGGAGGGAGGAAAGTGTTCAGAAGAATTTAAAGTCTTGTACTGTGAAATTTACTGAAGCTTGATCAAAGAGTATTAGAAACTGTATTTACTCGTTCAGTTTAGATAAAGTTGCGTTCACTCTGAGTTTATTCCAGGGCTGCAGGGCTGTAAGCTAACGCTAAAGACCTAGCGGGGCCAGCTCTCAGCAGTGGGGGTGGTTGCAGAGCAGCGCCGTCTCCGCCCACGACTCAGAGGCGCATTGCTAATAAGCTACTGGCGCTCTGCAGAAGAAGAGCTCTGGGAAATGGCACAGGTTTTGTGATTTTGTGCTAAAAACTTCATAATCACAATTTAAAGACCACTGAGAACACTTTAAAATAGCTAAAAAGGGTGATTGGAGAGGGACTTTCTAACAGGGAACTTATAGTTGTGGGAAGATATATTTTAGCATAAAGTTTCTGGAAATTTACTGGAAACGTTCTGCCCCATTGCAACCCTACTAGGAAGCCAGTATTCTGTTCCTTTGAAAACTGAATTTTCTGTCAAATGCTGTGTGGATGCCTTCTGCCAAAATGCCACATGCAATAATGTGCAAAATGGGCTGAAAAACTGAATATTGTAATGAAGTTTAAAGTTTGAATAAAGTCTGTAGCAGTAGTAGTGAAAAGTATTAAAAACATAACCAAAACGTCATTCTATCGTCGCTAAAGTCAAACTTTCCTTAATTAGGCTGACACAGAAATTGAGTTGAAATTGTTGATGGATTGTAGAAAGATTTGAAGGTTGTGCCATTTATTTCTAATGCAACATTTGAACGTGGAAAAAGTTACATATTTTAAAAAGTATGAATGAGTATTATCCACACTAATAAAATGTTCACTGGAAGTGTATTTATTTTCGTACAATTGTACAAGTGCAATTACTGTAGGCGCACACATTTTGGTGCATACATTTTATTCATAGCTGTATTTTCCAAAAATGTTGGGTGAGTCGCTTTAGGCCTGGATTTGTATTCAGGATCAATGATGTTGTCATGTTGCAAAGAAACTGATGACTTACTGACTGCAAAAAAAAAAAATGTTGGGTGACTGTGAGGCCTGATGACTTACTGACTGTATTTTGCTCTTAATGATTTGTTGTTTTTTTTTAAAAGAAATAATTCCTGTAACAAACATCACTATACACACTGTACTATATCTGGAATACACTGTATGGAAATGTCTGATGCAGGTTGTCAATAAAAAAATAAAAAGACAGTTTGTGTCTGAGTGATCTTCTTCCAGGAGCAGTATTAAAAAAACAGATAAACCAAAAGGAGGCTGGAAACCAGACAAGAAACACTAACAAGAGGAAATAATCCAGAAAACAAAGACCAGGAACAGGAACACAGGCAAGATACAAACACACAGAACGCTCAGAGAACACACAGAGAACACACAGAGAACACACAGACCAGGAAACACAGGAACTAAATAGACATGCAGGAAGACAGGAAGTAGAATAAGACAAGACAGACAGGGCGGAACTACAAAATAAAACAGGAAACACAGAAACAAACTCAAACAGTAACAAAGAGCCTGTGTGAGTAAGTCACCGTTTGGCAGCTGTTAACTGTATAACTGAACTAAATATGATTTACAGTTTAATGTTTTCTTTATGAATATTTATTTGTTTTGGTGGGAACTCATTTTTGTTGTGCGATTAAAAGAGGAATAAATCCATCAGTAAAAGAAGAACTAATGCAGGAAGTGACGTTAAGACTGTGTTATCCTTGTGACTGTAACTACTGAAGATAACTCATTATGATCTGGAAAGAAAGCATCAAACTTGAATAATGACTGATGGATGATGGACTTCTTCAGTGTCTGAGTACAATTCACCTGAAATGCTGCATCAGTGCTCTTTGTAAGTTTGATCCATATTTCTATTTTTGTTTTTAAAGACAGCCACAAAACTGGAGTCAAAGAGAGAGAGAGAGAGAGAGAGAGAGAGAGAGAGAGAGGTGGAGACATGACAACATTTATAGTTTATGAAGTACTTCTCCATTTTCACAGACGACAATCTGAAATCATCATATTTGCATTCATCGTGCTGAAGGTAAGAGTTTCTTATTAAAGTAAAACTTGAATGTTAAATGTTGGATATGTCAAAATTTCATCATGTTTGACAGTTAAAACATCTTTATCGTTGTCATTGTACTGTAGTTTATAGTTGCCATAGGTTGTGTCTGTGTCACAAGTCAGTTTTTTTTTTATTCCATATAAAAGTGTGTTGTCACCTGCAGTAGTGAACCTGTGAGTGTAAATGTCTGTATTTAGTTTTATTCCTACAAATTATTACAGAAGTAATGCATGAATTTTAAAGAGCTTTGGATTAAAGGTTGATCTAACTGCAGCCATTTACTGTTTAAGAGATGGAGTCAGAATCCACAGTCCTTCTGTGTAAATGTTTGTTATTCTGGAGTTAAACTGAAGATACCAGTAACATGAGGTTCAACTGTTGGGCACACGTTTTAGCACAAAATCCAAACACTCAGTTTCTTTCCGCGTCTGTGTCTCTGTCTGTGTTTGTGGTTTTAGTCAGAGTCAAACAGGAAGTCACATGAGCTGAGAAACACAACCACAGAACACCAAGACGAGAAGTGGAAGTCCAGCATGCTGCAGCCAAAGATCCAGCCCAGTGATGGACTGTCCTTCAGGACCTGCAGTGTTTTCATTCTCATGGTTCTTCAGTCTGTTGGAGGTAATTTCAACACAAAACACTCCAGTAACACATCGATGTGTGCATGTGTTGGAAAGAAGTAGACGTTAACATAAATGTACAGCCACAGTGAGGCTCTGTGAGGCTACACTAGTCGTGGTTTGAGATGAATGCTAATGACACTATGCTAACATGCTAACTATGATTTGTAGTACATTTTAATATGTTCACCATCATAGTGTGTTAGCATGCTAATTAGCATTAAACACAAAGCACAGCTGAAGATGATGGGAATGTTATTTTCATGTTCATGTTTGTTTCTGTTTCTTGTTTCCTTGCAGAGCAGTCAGAGTTAATTAGTTCACATCAACCAATCGTGGCCCTGGCTGGTGATGATGTCATTCTACCATGTCACCTTGAACCTCCCATCGATGCAAATTCAGAGACCGTGATGTGGATCAGACCTGGTTCAGAACCAAAGTACATCCATTTTCACCAAGATGGACGACTTATTTCAGAGAATCAAAATCCATCTTTTAAGAATCGTACTGCTCTGTTTGTGGATGAACTGAAGAACGGAAACGTCTCCATAAAAATCTTCAGAGTGAAACTTTCTGATGCAGGAAATTATTTTTGTAACTTGGATTCAATGATAGAGGAACCATCCATCCAACTCACTGTTGGTAAGTCAGACTTGCTGCCACGAGCAGTTTGATACAAATCAGTGACGTATGTTATAATTCCTCCTCTCTGATCATCAGGTGTCGTCTCCACGCCCGTCATAGAGTTTGTCTCCAATAAGAACAGAGAGATGGTTTTACAGTGTGAGGCTAAAGGCTGGTATCCAGAGCCTGAGGTGTTCTGGCTGGACGGTGAGGGAAACCTCCTCTCTGCTGGACCTACAGAGACAGTCAGAGGTCCTGATGACCTCTATACTGTCAGCAGAAGATTGACTGTGGAGAAGAGCGACAAGTTCACCTGTAGAGTCCAACAGAAGAACATCAACCAGACCAGAGAGACACACTTCTATGTTCCAGGTTATAAAGAGTTCAAAATAAATTCAACATATTGTTTCTGTTTTTTAACAGTTGAGGTCGAGTTTGATTAAAAAATGTCGTTCTGTTCTGTGTTGTTTCATTTCAGATCATTTCTTCACGGTTCAGTCTTTGCGTTGGATTCAGATCATCATCATCATCATTCTTGTCATTAATGTTCTGCAGTTCTGTGCTACCATTTGGATATGTTTCAGTAAGTCACATTTTCATTTTTTATGTGAACTTCCTGTCAGAGCTCTTCATTGGCTGTAGTGATACGTTGGATCAACAGATTATATAACACAATGTTCATGACTGAAGTTAAACAAACTTGTGTCCAGCAGTCACAGAAAAAAACCCGGCAGCTTACTTCAAGTTTAACTGAGTACTGTTCAGCACAATTGACCGTTCATTTGATTCATTGATTTTTATTAATTAGTTAGTTAAAGCTGATAAAAGTGTCAGTTGTGATCTCAGATGGCAAATTGCAGATCACCATCTTAAAATGAGAAAGAAAAAAAATCACAATTGTCTGAGATTTAAAAAAATATTCCAGTTCAGTTTTCATATTTTTGTTCTTCTTCTGTAGTTTTCTCATTTAAACAACGAAAACACCAACTGCAACATTTTTCTCTTTCTGTTTCCACACAGGGTGCAAGAGAAAAAGAAGTCAAGAAGTCAAGAAGTATGATGCAGAGGCAAATGTTTATGCCATGTTGGAGGGTAAGAAGCAACCGGAGGAGCAGCAGGAAATAACACAGGATATGAGACAAGAGACAATTTGAATACAGCGAGACAGTTCTGAACATGGACTAAAAACCTGTAGTGACCAAAAACAACCAGGAGGTGACAGAAAAGAACAGCAGAGGAAATCAGAGACACTTTGATATTTTCCATCTTTCCTGTCCTCTGATATGATGAGATGTGGGAACACACTCATATTTACATCTCACTTACTTTTTCCTGTGTTCATTATATTCATTTATTTACACTGTTTAATTAGTTGTATTGTAAAATCTCATGTGTCTATAAATGTCTCATATGTTTGACTATTTCTAGTCTATGTTTGATAGATTTTAGCCACAGAACCACTGACTTATACTTTTTTGTTCATTGTTGTAGAAAGTACATTTCTCAACAACATCTAAGATTCTTAAAATATGTGTTTGTTTTTGTTTGTTTGACATATTTCTGTAATATTTTCTCTCTAATTTTATTTTGTTTTAAATTTCTGATGCAGAATTTTAAGGGAACAAGCCAACCCTTGTGTCAGTAAATCTGTAAAACAAGAGATATTTTCTAATGTTATAACAGGTGCTTTTGACTCATAATATCAATTTTATTTAGGTCGTCATGAGATTCATTCAGGCAGCATGAGAGTGAAATTATGTACATTTTTACTGTATATTATTTTAAGCTATTGAATATTTACTGAAGTCTGATGCTGTTTGAAGTCATAATGAAGATTCAAATGTTTTGTTTGTGAAGTATCCAGCAGGTGGTGGTACATGTACACAGTAGTAGTAAATGTAGTGTCATTGTGAGTTCATGGCTTTGAGTTAACTCCGGTATGAAGAACTCTCAGAACAACATGATGAACGTTATATTTAGTATAGCATAGTATAATATAATATAGTATAGTATAATATAGTATAGTACAGTACAGTTTAGTATAGTATAGTATAGTACAGTTCACCTCAACAGTGTTGAAGTGTTTCTCATACATTATTTTAAAACAAACTAACTTAACCACACCTCAGAAAAGAGTTCATTATAAACAGGCTGGCTACAGAACAAGTCGTCTGTATAAGTCCTCATGTAAGTCCAACTCTTACTACTTTATCACTTCACAGTGTCATTGTTATGACTGTTACGATTTAATATATTTCATTTTGAAGTGAAGAAGATTCAAAAAAGACTTTACATGTACTGAATGCTGAATAAATGAACCTTTGTAAAGAAGAGCAGACAATAAATAAATAAGTGCTTTATATTTGATCTCCTTTTGATTATTAATGTAATGTCATATGTTTTCACTTCTATTCACTGAGCCTCTCTGAATCAAGCTCTCATGGCAGTCAGATGTTCATTCAAATGAACATATAAAACATGAACATCACATTCAGCGTGATGGTTACTACCTTCTCCTTTAAAGCAACAACATGTAACTGTATGTGTAACACTGACATCTAGTGGTTAACAATGTTACTGCAGTCCAAATTTAAAATACTGGAAAGTGTCTTTCACCTTCAACATGATCGAAGTTTTCAGTTTGATAACACTTTTTCTATTTTATATAATTTCTTCCTGCAGCAACATGTTGTAAACAGCATAAACAGGGTTATACTACTTATCTTATTTTTATTAAGACAAGCTTCAGTTATGTATCTTCTGGTTAAATAAATACAGACTGGAGACTCTGAGCGGATCTTAACTGTGAGAGAAAAAAACCCCCAAACCCACATACATGAGAAAAAGAGACTGTGTGAAGTACTTCCTCATTTCATCTTTGCAGACTCACAAACCATCACATTCATCGAACTGAAGGTAAGAGTTCCTTAATAAAGTAAAACTTAAATGTTAAATGTTGGATATGTCAAAATTTCATCATGTTTGACAGTTAAAACATCTTTGTTGTTGTCATTGTACTGTAGTTTATAGTTGCCATAGGTTGTGTCTGTATCACAAGTCAGTTTTTTTTATTCCATATGAAAGTGTGTTGTCACCTGCAGTAGTGAACCTGTGAGTGTAAATGTCTGTATTTAGTTTTATTCCTACAAATTATTACAGAAGTAATGCATGAATTTTAAAGAGTTTTGGATTAAAGGTTGATCTAACTGCAGCCATTTACTGTTTAAGAGATGGAGTCAGAATCCACAGTCCTTCTGTGTAAATGTTTGTTATTCTGGAGTTAAACTGAAGATACCAGTAACATGAGGTTCAACTGTTGGGCACATGTTTTAGCAGAAAATCCAAACACTGAGTTTCGGTTTCTTTCCTCGTCTGTATCTCTGTGGTTCACAGTGACTTTTTGTGGTTTAAGTCAGGAAGTTACATGAGCTGAGAAACACAACAACAGCACACCAAGACAGAAAGAAGAGAAAATGGAGTCTAGCATGCTGCAGCCAAAGATCCAGCCCAGTGATGGACTGTCCTTCAGGACCTGCAGTGTTTTCATTTTCATGGTTCTTCAGTCTGTTGGAGGTAATTTCAACACAAAACACTCCAGTAACACATCGATGTGTGCATGTGTTGGAAAGAAGTAGACGTTAACATAAATGTACAGCCACAGTGAGGCTCTGTGAGGCTACACTAGTCGTGGTTTGAGATTAATGCTAATGACACTATGCTAACATGCTAACTATGATTTGTAGTAGATTTTATTTTAATATGTTCACCATCATAGTGTGTTAGCATGCTAATTAGCATTAAACACAAAGCACAGCTGAAGATGATGGGAATGTTATTTTCATGTTTTCATGAATGTTTCATTTTTTTCTTGTTTCCTTGCAGAGCAGTCACAGTTAATTTGTTCACATCAACCAATCGTGGCCCTGGCTGGTGATGATGTCATTCTACCATGTCACCTTGAACCTCCCATCGATGCAGATTCAGAGACCGTGATGTGGACCAGAACTGATTTAGACCCAAAGTACATCCATTATCACCAAGATGGACGACTGAATTTTGAGATTCAAAATCCATCTTATCATTACCGCACCAGACTGTTTGTGGATGAACTGAAGAACGGAAACGTCTCCATGAAAATCTTCAAAGTGAAACTTTCTGATGCAGGAAAATATTTTTGTATCTTGGATTCAATGATGAAGGAAGCGTCCATCCAACTCACTGTTGGTAAGTCAGACTTGCTGCCACGAGCAGTTTGATACAAATCAGTGACGTATGTTATAATTCCTCCTCTCTGATCATCAGGTGTCGTCTCCACGCCCGTCATAGAGTTTGTCTCCAATAAGAGCAGAGAGGTGGTTTTACAGTGTGAGGCTAAAGGCTGGTATCCAGAGCCTGAGGTGTTCTGGCTGGACGGTGAGGGAAACCTCCTCTCTGCTGGACCTACAGAGACAGTCAGAGGTCCTGATGACCTCTATACTGTCAGCAGAAGATTGACTGTGGAGAAGAGCGACAACTTCACCTGTAGAGTCCAACAGAAGAACATCAACCAGACCAGAGAGACACACTTCTATGTTCCAGGTTATAAAGAGTTCAAAATAAATTCAACATATTGTTTCTGTTTTTTAACGGTTGAGGTCGAGTTTGATTAAAAAATGTCGTTCTGTTCTGTGTTGTTTCATTTCAGGTGATTTCTTCACGGTTCAGCCTTTGCGTTGGATTAGGAACATCATCCTCATCATCATCAATCTTCTTTTTTACCTGCTGGTCATTTTTCTCATAGTGAAATATTTTCGTAAGTCTTGTCTCGTCTTTTCCTTTTTCATGTCGAGTTACTGTCAGAGCTCTTCATTGGCTGTAGTGATATGTTGGATCAACAGATTATATAACACAATGTTCATAATTTAAGTTAAAACAATGTTGTGGGGCGTCTAGCAGTCACAGAAAAAACACTTAGGGAGCCTACTTCAAATTTAGTCGAGTAGTCTTCAGCACAGTTGACCGTTCATTGGATTTATTTATTTTTTCATGCGCTATCTACAGCTCATAACAGTGGCTAGTGTCAATTGTGATCTTGAAATCTGAAAATATTCCAGTTCGGTTTTCATATTTTTGTTCTGCTTCTGTAGTTTTCTCATTCAAACACTTCAACACTTTTCTGTTTCTGTTGGCTCACAGACATCAGTGGAGTACATCATATAAACCTGATGATGTTAAGGATGCAACAAAAGCCAAAGGTCAAGAAACATGATGCAAACGAGACTGCACATGAACTCCATCCCATGTTGGAGGAAAAGAAGCATCAGCAGCAGGAGATAACACAGAAGAAGAAACCAAAGACATTTCAAAATGCAGTGAGACAGTTTTGAACATGGACTAAAAACTTCCTGTAGTGACCAAAAACAATCAGGAGGTGTCAGAAAAGAACAGCAGAGGAAGTCAGTTCTATCCTGACTGTTTGTTGTGATGAGTAACACTCTTTAATTCAAGTGATCAGTTATTTAGGACACCGAGGACGACCTTTACATCGTGGAAGAAAAGCTCATATTTAAAATTGAGTTGTTTTGATGAACATGAACTGTCACAATTTATGATGTAACATGGTGTTAACATTATTTCCATGGAGTCTAACAGCTAGTGTCTTTGTTATTCCAAATGTTACTCTTTGAGTAAACTTACTGACATGAGCATTTTTGCAGATGATGAGCTCCTTTACCAAAATACCGGCTTGATATTCATGTTAGCTCCTGATGGTTCCACTGTCTTTATTTTCTTAATGCTAAAATATTATAAGTGAGGCTCACACTGTTATAACCACAACATAGCTGTCAAACAACGGACTGTATTCTTTTTTATGTTTCTGTTTCTTGTATATCTGTAAATTCTTGATGTTGTTTAGGTGTAAATACTGTATATATAAGTATTTTTCTTATCCACATTCATTAAAGTCTGCAGTCAGACGTGGCTGTGTTTTCACAGGTGTCTTGTTTGAGTAGCCGGGCTTCATTCCACACACCAAAATGCAGGACTTATGTATTTTGATTACGTAGAAAATTTCCATCCATTTGAATTCCATAGGTTTAATATAAATGAACTAATAAACTTAACTTAGAGTTCATACACCTCAACAGTCTCGAAGTGTTTCTCATACATTATTTTAAAACAAACTAACTTAACCACACCTCAGAAAAGAGTTCATTATAAACAGGCTGGCTACAGAACAAGTCGTCTGTATAAGTCCTCATGTAAGTCCAACTCTTACTACTTTATCACTTCACAGTGTCATTCTTATGACTGTTACGATTTAATATATTTCATTTTGAAGTGAAGAAGATTCAAAAAAGACTTTACATGTACTGAATGCTGAATAAATGAACCTTTGTAAAGAAGAGCAGACAATAAATAAATAAGTGCTTTATATTTGATCTCCTTTTGATTATTAATGTAATGTCATATGTTTTCACTTCTATTCACTGAGCCTCTCTGAATCAAGCTCTCATGGCAGTCAGATGTTCATTCAAATGAACATATAAAACATGAACATCACATTCAGTGTGATGGTTACTACCTTCTCCTTTAAAGCAACAACATGTAACTGTATGTGTAACACTGACATCTAGTGGTTAACAATGTTACTGCAGTCCAAATTTAAAATACTGGAAAGTGTCTTTCACCTTCAACATGATCGAAGTTTTCAGTTTGATAACACTTTTTCTATTTTATATTATTTCTTCCTGCAGCAAAATGTTGTAAACAGCATAAACAGGGTTATACTACTTATCTTATTTTTATTAAGACAAGCTTCAATTATGTATCTTCAGGTTAAATAAATACAGACTGGAGACTCTGAGTGGATCTTTATTGTGAAAGATGCAAAACCCCAAACCCACGTGAGAGGAAGAGACTGTGTGAAGTGCTTCCTCATTTCATCTTTGCAGACTCACAAATCATCACATTCATCGAACTGAAGGTAAGAGTTTCTTATTAAAGTTAAACTTGAATGTTAAATGTTGGATATGTCATAAGTTCATCATCTTTCATGGTTAAAACATCTTTGTTGTTGTCATAGTCTATAGTTTAAGTAGATTGGCATTGTGACGTAGACATTAGTTTTTTTTTTATATTCCATATAAAAGTGTGTTGTCACCTGCAGTAGTGAACCTGTGAGTGTAAATGTCTGTATTTAGTTTTATTCCTACAAATTATTACAGAAGTAATGCATGAATTTTAAAGAGTTTTGGATTAAAGGTTGATCTAACTGCAGCCATTTACTGTTTAAGAGATGGAGTCAGAATCCACAGTCCTTCTGTGTAAATGTTTGTTATTCTGGAGTTAAACTGAAGATACCAGTAACATGAGGTTCAACTGTTGGGCACACGTTTTAGCACAAAATCCAAACACTGAGTTTCTTTCCGCATCTGTGTCTCTGTGGTTTTAGTCAGAGTCAAACAGGATGTTACATGAGCTGAGAAACACAACGCACAAGTAAGAAAGAAGAGAAAAGAGTCCAGCATGCTGCAGCCAAAGATCCAGCCCAGTGATGGACTGTCCTTCAGGACCTGCAGTGTTTTCATTCTCATGGTTCTTCAGTCTGTTGGAGGTAATTTCAACACAAAACACTCCAGTAACACATCGATGTGTGCATGTGTTGGAAAGAAGTAGACGTTAACATAAATGTACAGCCACAGTGAGGCTCTGTGAGGCTACACTAGTCGTGGTTTGAGATTAATGCTAATGACACTATGCTAACATGCTAACTATGATTTGTATTAGATTTTAATATGTTCACCATCATAGTGTGTTAGCATGCTAATTAGCATTAAACACAAAGCACAGTTGAAGATGATGGGAATGTTATTTTCATGTTCATGTTTGTTTCTTGTTTCCTTGCAGAGCAGTCACAGTTAATTTGTTCACATCAACCAATCGTGGCCCTGGCTGGTGATGATGTCATTCTACCATGTCACCTTGAACCTCCCATCGATGTCAGGTCAGAGACCGTGGTGTGGATCAGACCTGGTTTAGAACCAAAGTACATCCATTATCACGAAGATGGACAACTGAATTTTGAGATTCAAAATCCATCTTATTATTTGCGCACCAGACTGTTTGTGGATGAACTGAAGAACGGAAACGTCTCCATGAAAATCTTCAGAGTGAAACTTTCTGATACAGGAAAATATTTTTGTATCTTGAATTCAATGAAGAAGGAAGCGTCCATCCAACTCACTGTTGGTAAGTCAGACTTGCTGCCACGAGCAGTTTGATACAAATCAGTGACGTGTGTTATAATTCCTCCTCTCTGATCATCAGGTGTCGTCTCCACGCCCGTCATAGAGTTTGTCTCCAATAAGAGCAGAGAGGTGGTTTTACAGTGTGAGGCTAAAGGCTGGTATCCAGAGCCTGAGGTGTTCTGGCTGGACGGTAAGGGAAACCTCCTCTCTGCTGGACCTACAGAGACAGTCAGAGGTCCTGATGACCTCTATACTGTCAGCAGAAGATTGACTGTGAGGAAGAGGCACCACTTCATCTGTAGAGTCCAACAGAAGAACATCAAGCAGACCAGAGAGACACACTTCTATGTTCCAGGTTATAAAGAGTTCAAAATAAATTCAACATATTGTTTCTGTTTTTTAACAGTTGAGGTCGAGTTTGATTAAAAAAGGTCGTTCTGTTCTGTGTTGTTTCATTTCAGATCATTTCTTCACGGTTCAGTCCTCTTTGAGTTGGATTTGGATCATCATCATCATTATTTGCATTGGTGTTCTGGTGCTCTGTGCTTCCATTTGGATATATATCTGTGAGTCACATTTTCATTATCATTTTTTATGTGAACTTCCTGTCAGAGCTCTTCATTGGCTGTAGTGACACGTTGGATCAACAGATTATATAACACAATGTTCATGACTGAAGTTAAACAAACTTGTGTCCAGCAGTCACAGAAAAAAACCTGGCAGCTTACTTCAAGTTTAACTGAATACTGTTCAGCACAATTGACCGTTCATTGGATTCATTGATTTTTATTAATTAGTTAGTTAAAGCTGATAAAAGTGTCAGTTGTGATCTCAGATGGCAAATTGCAGATCACCATCTTAAAATGAGAAAGAAAAAAATCACAATTGTCTGAGATTTAAAAAAATATTCCAGTTCAGTTTTCATATTTTTGTTCTTCTTCTGTAGTTTTCTCATTTAAACACACGAAAACACCAACTGCAACATTTTTCTCTTTCTGTTTCCACACAGACACAGACTGTGGCACAGGAGTTAGATTCGGTAGTCCACTAACCAGATCTGCATGTCGAAGTGTCCTTGGGCAAAATACTGAATCTGAAATTGCTCCCTGTAAGTCGCTTTGAATAAAAGCGTCAGCTAAATGACAAAAAAAAAGTAACAAGTACATCATAAGAAACAGGGAAGCCAGAAGTCAAGAAGTATGATGCAAATATGAATGTTTATGAACTCCATCCCATGTTGGAGGGTAAGAAGAAGGAGCAACGTAAAACAACACAGAAGAGGATAAAGAGAATGTGAATACAGTAAGACAGTTCTGAACATGGACTAAAAACCTGTAGTGACCAAAAACAACCAGGAGGTGACAGAAAAGAACAGCAGAGGAAATCAGAGACACTTTGATATTTTCCATCTTTCCTGTCCTCTGATATGATGAGATGTAGGAACACACTCATATTTACATCTCACTTACTTTTTCCTGTGTTCATTACATTAATTTATTTACTCTGTTTAATTACTTGTACTGTAAAATCTCATGTGTCTATAAATGTTTATACATTCTTAGTTTAGCTAAAAACAAGAGATATTTTCTAATGTTATAACAGGTGCATTTGACTCTCATGATATCAATTTTATTAATGTCGTCATGAGATTCTTTCAGGCAGCATGAGAGTGAAATTATGTACATTTTTACTGTATATTATTGTAAGCTATTGAACCTTTACTGAAGTCTGATGCTGTTTTAAGTCATAATGAAGATCAAATGTTTTGTTTGTGAAGTATCCAGCAGGTGGCGGTACATGTACACAGTAGTAGTAAATGTAGTGTCATTGTGAGTTCACATTATGTATAGTATAGTACAGTGTAGTATAGTACAGTATAGTATAGTATAGTATAGTATAGTATAGTACAGTATAGTATAGTATAGTATTTTAAACCTCCTCAGTGCAAAGCTCCTGCAAACATACAATGTGGATGAACTTAAACACCGCCTTAAAAAACATTAACTTGAGGCCTTGTGAACATTTAAAACAATGAAACTTTGAAACTACACTCATACTGTATATTTATTATTTCATCATTGAACTATGCTCCATTGCACCATTTCATTGCACATTCCCATTCAGTGTAAAAAAAAATGTATCATTGTCTATACATACAGATATGAACATGAACAAGAACCTTAGGTGTAAATACTGTATATATAAGTATTTTCTTATCCACATTGATTAAAGTCTGCAGTCAGAGGTGGGCGTGTTTTTACAGGTGTCTTGTTTGAGTAGCTGGGCTTCATTCCACACGCCTCAGCTCCAATGATCCATTCATCAGGAGGCGTACACAAAAAAAAAAATCTTTGGCCAAAATGCAGGACTTATGAATTTTGATTACATAGAAAATTTCCATCCATTTGAATTACATTGTTTTAATATAAATTCACTAATAAACTTAATGTGAAGCAAGTATTTATATTAAGACCATGTCATTCAAATGGATGGACATTTTCTATGTAATTGAAAAGCATAAGCGGCTGAAATATTTTTTTGAGTGTAAGAGGCAGGACTGAGCAGGATTTGTACATGTTTTGTTCTGGGAGATAAGACGAAACAGTGTCACATTGCAGACCAGTGACAGGTGAATCAAAGTTAAAGTAAAGAACTGAAGGCTTTGCCAACATTTGACGGTCTTTGTCAGTGCACTCAAAAGTTTATGGCCAAAATGCAGGACTTATGTATTTTAATTACACAAAAAATTTCCATCCATTTGAATTACATAGTTTTAATATAAATTAACTAATAAACTTAATGTTACTAATAAACTCAATGTGCTTCCACTGCACAGCAGTGTAGTAGTAACCAGGTTTATGCATTCAATATTAATAAAGCCAGTTTGTTTGTCCAAACCCAACAGAGAAAATGAATGCAGTCATTTTGAGTTTATTAGCACTATTACATAAATCTTATTACTTGCTTCACATTAAGTTTGTTAGTTAATTTATATTAAAACTATGTAATTCAAATGGATGGACATTTTCTATGTAATTAAAATGCATAAGTGGCCTAAAACATTTTTTTGAGTGTGGATTCAAGATTTAAATATTCGAGTATTTTTCTCTTCCACCTTCAATCAAGTCTGTCTTATTTCCTGAGTGATGTGCATCAGAGGATTTAGAAATGTGTTTACACAAAAATACCCAGTTTTAAGTGTGTATACCGTGTACTACACCACTGGTGGAAACATTACAGTTGTCTGTTATGTCATCCAAAGCTGGAAACAGATATCTCTTCTCTCTGTCGGTGCTGAATCATCAGGGTGGTCTCTATAGGTCATTTGAATTTTTATAGAACTCACCTGTTCAAATTATATTAAGGCTTAAAGTTATGCAGAATTAAGAGTGTGGACGCTTTGATTGACAGGTGGGTGTGTTTACAGGTGACTTGTTTGAGCAACCAAACTTCATTCCACCTGCCTCAGGTCCAATGAGCCATTCTTAGATAAGCTGGGACGTGGAAGAGGCAGGTCATCCTCATGTGTTGTGCAGAGAGGAATTAAGGAAATGAATTTCAGAGCAGTGACAGAGAAAACAAGTGCGAGGTGTTTCAAAGTTGAAAGTTAAGAACAGAAGGCTTTGTTCAACATTAGACAGTCAGGATTCAGGATTCAGGATTCAGGATTCGGGATTCGGATCAGAAACGGTGAGAAAAATGTTTTTTAACTTTATTTCAAACTAACTTGTTGCTGTATGGTGAATGTGTTGTGTTCAGCAGCTGAGGTCTGAATAGATGAACTGAGGCCTGTAAAGAGTCAAAGAACTCCTCGCTCAGCTAAAACAAACATGTTTATTTTCTTAACTTTATGTCTCGCTTGTAATGTTGAAGGCTCATGACGTGTCTATAAAAATGATAAAATGATGGAGGATGTCTTTACTCCATAATCGTAGCTGTCTTTTTAAACTCATGGATTCTGGAAGATTGTGTCGTAGCGTCTGTCTCTCAGACGTAGAAGCTGGTTCATGAAATAAAACATGTTTTGTTGGTTTTGCACTCAATGAAGTGCAAAAAAAGGAGTCTGTGGACATAACTTTACAATGTTGTGAATATGGATGCAGTTTCATTTCTAACCACTAGATGTCAGTGTTACACATAAAGTTACATATTGTTCATTTAAATGTCTGTCAGTGTTTTCTACTAGTCTGTGTAGATGAAGTGTTTTGAAGTCTCATGAAGCACAAAGTAACTACAAAGTGAACTTTTCAGGAGTCCAGCATGCTGCAGCCAAAGATCCAGCCCAGTGATGGACTGTCCTTCAGGACCTGCAGTGTTTTCATTCTCATGGTTCTTCAGTCTGTTGGAGGTAATTTCAACACAAAACACTCCAGTAACACATCGATGTGTGCATGTGTTGGAAAGAAGTAGACGTTAACATAAATGTACAGCCACAGTGAGGCTCTGTGAGGCTACACTAGTCTTGGTTTGAGATGAATGCTAATGACACTATGCTAACATGCTAACATCCAAAAGAAAGCTGAACGTGTCGACCAGGTCGCTCCTGGTTAAATATCTCAGTAGCTTCAGTAACAGGCCAAGTTCCTTCAACACTAACAATGATTTGTGTAGTGACTAAGTCCCAGTTTCAGCCGCTACAGATGGGGATTTTGGTGATTGTTTGTACGTGTGAATGAAGAAACCGATACCAAACTTGTACTTCTATTTTAAAAGAAGTGCATTTATTTGCATTTGTTCACTCTTGCGATAATAATCCAAGTTTTCCAAAAACAGTCTTTAAATCCAAAAAAACCCAACGTTGTTCCTCCAAGCACAGTCAAAAACTGTTTGCTTCCCACAAAACCCACACCTGTGCTCAATCACCTGAATTAAATTACTTCCGGCCGGCCTCAGCCGATACCATAGCACCCCCTAGTGTTCAGGAGGAGTTACTGGAAAATATAGATCAACATATGGCTCCTACAATTTGTTTGATTGATGTCTCTACTTTTCACTGTTGTTCATGTTTGTTTCTGTTTCTTGTTTCCTTGCAGAGCAGTCACAGTTAATTTGTTCACATCAACCAATCGTGGCCCTGGCTGGTGATGATGTCATTCTACCATGTTACCTTGAACCTCCCATCGATGCAGATTCAGAGACCGTGGTGTGGACCAGAACTGATTTAGACCCAAAGTACATCCATGTTCACAAAGATGGACGACTCATTTTTGAGACTCAAAATCCATCTTATCATTACCGCACCAGACTGTTTGTGGATGAACTGAAGAACGGAAACGTCTCCATGAAAATCTTCAGAGTGAAACTTTCTGATACAGGAAAATATTTTTGTATCCTTCGATCAATGAAGAAGGACGCGTCCATCCAACTCACTGTTGGTAAGTCAGACTTGCTGCCACGAGCAGTTTGATACAAATCAGTGACGTATGTTATAATTCCTCCTCTCTGATCATCAGGTGTCGTCTCCACGCCCGTCATAGAGTTTGTCTCCAATAAGAGCAGAGAGGTGGTTTTACAGTGTGAGGCTAAAGGCTGGTATCCAGAGCCTGAGGTGTTCTGGCTGGACGGTGAGGGAAACCTCCTCTCTGCTGGACCTACAGAGACAGTCAGAGGTCCTGATGACCTCTATACTGTCAGCAGAAGATTGACTGTGGAGAAGAGCGACAAGTTCATCTGTAGAGTCCAACAGAAGAACATCAACCAGACCAG
The DNA here is from genome assembly GCA_946959425.1 of Argyrosomus regius. Lineage (NCBI taxonomy): Eukaryota > Metazoa > Chordata > Actinopteri > Sciaenidae > Argyrosomus > Argyrosomus regius. Next base: position 4,403 of record CAMPSB010000250.1, on the reverse strand, counting down.
AGAGACACACTTCTATTTTCCAGGTTATAAAGAGTTCAAAATAAATTCAACATATTGTTTCTGTTTTTTAACAGTTGAGGTCGAGTTTGATTAAAAAATGTCGTTCTGTTCTGTGTTGTTTCATTTCAGGTGATTTCTTCACGGTTCAGTCCTCTCTGAGGTGGATCATCATCATCATGAACATCATCATTTTTTGCATTCTTTGTCTCACTTTTATCTGTTGGATATATTACAGTAAGTCACATTTTCATTTTTTATGTGAACTTCCTGTCAGAGCTCTTCATTGGCTGTAGTGATACGTTGGATCAACAGATTATATAACACAATGTTCATGACTGAAGTTAAACAAACTTGTGTCCAGCAGTCACAGAAAAAAACCTGGCAGCTTACTTCAAGTTTAACTGAGTACTGTTCAGCACTATTGACCGTTCATTGGATTCATTGATTTTTATTAATTAGTTCACTAAAGTTGATAAAAGTGTCAGTTGTGATCTCAGATGGCAAATTGCAGATCACCATCTTAAAATGAGAAAGAAAGAAAATCACAATTGTCTGAGATTTAAAAAAATATTCCAGTTCAGTTTTCATATTTTTGTTCTTCTTCTGTAGTTTTCTCATTTAAACACACGAAAACACCAACTGCAACATTTTTCTCTTTCTGTTTCCACACAGGGTGCAAGAGAAAAAGAAGTCAAAAGGTCAAGAAGTATGATGCAGAGGCAAATGTCTATCCCATGTTGGAGGGTGAGAAGCAACCGGAGGAGCAGCAGGAAATAACACAGGATATGAGACAAGAGACAATTTGAATACAGCGATACAGTTCTGAACATGGACTAAAAACCTGTAGTGACCAAAAACAACCAGGAGGTGTCAGAAAAGAACAGCAGAGGAAATCAGTGACACTTTGATATTTTCCATCTTTCCTGTCCTCTGATATGATGAGATGTGGGAACACACTCATATTTACATTTCACTTACTTTTTCCTGTGTTCATTATATTCATTTATTTACTCTGTTTAATAACTTGTATTGTAAAATCTCATGTGTCTATAAATGTCTCATATGTTTGACTATTTCTAGTCTATGTTTGATAGATTTTATCCACAGAACCACTGACTCATACTTTTTTGTTCATTGTTGTAGAAAGTACATTTCTCAACAACATCTAAGATTCTTAAAATATGTGTTTGTTTTTGTTTGTTTGACATATTTCTGTAATATTTTCTCTCTAATTTTATTTTGTTTTAAATTTCTGATGCAGAATTTTTAGGGAACAAGCCAAACCTTGTGTCAGTAAATCTGTAAAACAAGAGATATTTTCTGATGTTATAACAGGTGCATTTGACTCATAATATCAATTTTATTTAGGTCGTCATGAGATTCTTTCAGGCAGCATGAGAGTGAAATTATGTACATTTTTACTGTATATTATTTTAAGCTATTGAATATTTACTGAAGTCTGATGCTGTTTGAAGTCATAATGAAGATTCAAATGTTTTGTTTGTGAAGTATCCAGCAGGTGGTGGTACATGTACACAGTAGTAGTAAATGTAGTGTCATTGTGAGTTCATGGCTTTGGGTTAACTCCGGTATGAAGAACTTTCAGAACAACATGATGAAGGTTATATTTAGTATAGTATAATATAGTACAGTTAGTATAGTATAGTACAGTATAGTATAGTATAGTACAGTATAGTATAGTATAGTATAGTATAGTACAGTATAGTATAGTATAGTACAGTATAGTATAGTATAGTATAGTATAGTACAGTATAGTATAGTATAGTGTAGTACAGTACAGTTCACCTCAACAGTGTCGAAGTGTTTCTCGTACATTATTTTAAAACAAACTAACTTAACCACACCTCAGAAAAGAGTTCATTATAAACAGGCTGGCTACAGAACAAGTCGTCTGTATAAGTCCTCATGTAAGTCCAACTCTTACTACTTTATCACTTCACAGTGTCATTCTTATGACTGTTACGATTTAATATATTTCATTTTGAAGTGAAGAATATTCAAAAAAGACTTTACATGTACTGAATGCTGAATAAATGAACCTTTGTAAAGAAGAGCAGACAATAAATAAATAAGTGCTTTATATTTGATCTCCTTTTGATTATTAATGTAATGTCATATGTTTTCACTTCTATTCACTGAGCCTCTCTGAATCAAGCTCTCATGGCAGTCAGATGTTCATTCAAATGAACATATAAAACATGAACATCACATTCAGTGTGATGGTTACTACCTTCTCCTTTAAAGCAACATGTAACTTTATGTGTAACACTGACATCTAGTGGTTAACAATGTTACTGCAGTCCAAATTTAAAATACTGGAAAGTGTCTTTCACCTTCAACATGATCGAAGTTTTCAGTTTGATAAGACTTTTTCTATTTTATATTATTTCTTCCTGCAGCAACATGTTGTTAACAGCATAAACAGGGTTATACTACTTATCTTATTTTTATTAAGACAAGCTTCAGTTATGTATCTTCTGGTTAAATAAATACAGACTGGCAACTCTGAGCTGATCAAACTGCACATATGTGAGAAAAAGAGGAGGAGACATGACATCTGTGGTTTGTGAAGTGCTTCCTCGTTTCATCTCTGGCAGACACACAAACCATCACATCCCATTCATCGAACTGAAGGTAGGAGTTTCTTATTAAAGTAACACTTGAATGTTAAATGTTGGATATGTCATAAGTTCATCATGTTTGACAGTTAAACATCTTTGTTGTTGTCATTGTACTGTAGTTTATAGTTGCCATAGGTTGTGTCTGTATCACGAGTCAATTTTTATTCCATATAAAAGTGTGTTCTCACCTGCAGTAGTGAACCTGTGAGTGTAAATGTCTGTATTTAGTTTTATTCCTACAAATGATTACAGAAGTAATGCATGAATTTTAAAGAGCTTTGGATTAAAGGTTGATCTAACTGCAGCCATTTACTGTTTAAGAGATGGAGTCAGAATCCACAGTCCTTCTGTGTGAATGTTTGTTATTCTGGAGTTAAACTGAAGATACCAGTAACATGAGGTTCAACTGTTGGGCACACGTTTTAGCACAGAATTTAAACACTTCACACATTTTGTCTGTCTGTCTTTGTCTGTGGTTTTAGTCAGAGTCAAACAGGAAGTTACATAAGCTGAGAAACACAACGCACAAGACAGGAAGAAGAGAAAATGGAGTCCAGGATGATGCAGCCAAAGATCCAGCCCAGTGATGGACTGTCCTTCAGGACCTGCAGTGTTTTCATTTTCATGGTTCTTCAGTCTGTTGGAGGTAATTTCAACACAAAACACTCCAGTAACACATCGATGTGCAAACTCACCAACAGTTGTTGAGACATTTCACTCAAAACTCATCGACTGAAACTTCACAGGAGACAAAAGACTTGATAAATAAATAAATGATGTCGTTATCTCGAGAAAGCACGGCCGTTCTCACCTTCTCTACTTTTCACTGTTGTTCATGTTTGTTTCTGTTTCTTGTTTCCTTGCAGAGCAGTCACAGTTAATTTGTTCACATCAACCAATCGTGGCCCTGGCTGGTGATGATGTCATTCTACCATGTCACCTTGAACCTCCCATCGATGCAGATTCAGAGACCGTGTTGTGGATCAGAACTGATTTAGACCCAAAGTACATCCATTATCACCAAGATGGACGACTTAATTTTGAGGATCAAAATCCATCTTATCATTACCGCACCAGACTGTTTGTGGATGAACTGAAGAACGGAAACGTCTCCATGAAAATCTTCAGAGTGAAACTTTCTGATGCAGGAAAATATTTGTGTATCTTGAATTCAATGAAGATGTACGCGCCCATCCAACTCACTGTTGGTAAGTCAGATTTTTGTTTTAATTAATTGGAATAAAATGCTACAGGGTTTGTTTTTTAAAATCAGTGCAGAGAAGACGACTGCAAATGTTTGATGACACAGGAAACACATTCAACATGTTTGAAGGTTCAAAGATGTTTTGAAGTGTTAACTCTTTTGAAGTTAATGTGAATATGATCTACACCAATCAGCCAAAACATTATGACTACCTGCCTAATGTTGTGGAGGTCCATCTGCCAAATCAGCCCTGATCCCTGAAGGCATGGACTCCACTCGACCTCTGAAGGTGTGCTGTGGTATCTGGCAAAAAGACGTTAGCAGCAGATCCTTTCAGTCCTGTAAGTTGTTGTAAGTTCTACCAGACCTCCGGCTTCTAACATCAACTTTGAGGACAAAATGTTCACTTGCTGCTTAATATATCCCGCTAACTGACAGTTACCATGATGACGAGATAATCAGTGTTAGTCACTTCACCTGTCAGTGGTCATAGTGTTGTGGCTGATTGGTCTAAATCTGTGATGTCATTTGGCAAGTGTGTGATCTGAACTAACTGT
>CAMPSB010000249.1:0-134625 GCA_946959425.1 Argyrosomus regius | reverse complement strand
GACCGGGTCAGGTGGTGAGTCTTCATCCTTGACATTACCGAAACCAGAGAACCCTGTGATGTTTATAACTACATGAGTCTCTGTTATCTTATGAGGGGTGATAAACTCGATGCCCTCATCATTCACATGAGCAACTGACAGGAAGTCACATCCACCTGTGGAGCGGATCTCACAGTGTGGGAGGTGAAGCTGACACATAGACTGCTGCACACATTTGATGTCAAACAGGGGTCCTGCAGGCTGCTTGTGATGCTGGGCCAGTCGTCTCCTGTTCCAAGGGACAGTCCTGTAATCCACGTCCCCTTCTCCCTCCATGTGGAACACCAGGCCTGTCACTCTGCACTGGTACAGGCCTGGGCAGGAGCACTGGAACCTGTAGGTTTCATCGTCTTCATCAATATCAGGTGTGAACTCCTCAAAGCTGTTTTTTAGCAGCATGTCAGGTAAGCTGTTTGCTCGTGTGAAGGTCTCGTTCTTTGTAGAGGTTAATGGACTCAGTGAGGGAACGCTGTGAGAAGGAGGCAAGCAGCTCGAGTCTTTGGTGGGTTGGAGGGGGTGAGAATGGTCCGGCAGGGTGTATTCAGCTAAGTTTGTCTGCTGGGCATTCTGGTTACTCTCATGCCTACTTGTGAAAATCGGTAAACTGCGTAAATGGTGGAGTAAAAGGTAGCCAGCAAAACGAAAGATGACCATAGAGCGACGGAGCATGTGTGAAACGTTGGAGGACCAGGGAAACTCTCTACACATTAGGTGAATCTGATGTGCCAAAAGCGATTTATCTCTCTCCTGGAGGTCACCTCCGAGGTGTATGTGATCTATCCTCACCTCGTCACCTAGAACTTGAATTGCGCGTGCCAAACGTAAATGATCTATATCCACCTGAGAGGCGCCTCGTCCACGGCGTCTTGTGGCATCACGGAACACAGCACCAGCACCGGTGTGATGTGGGTCATCTCTGTCATATTTTCTAGTGCCAGCGTAGAAAAAGACAGGAAACAGAGGAGATCTGTACACGGGAGGCCAGAGGAATGTTTCCTTTACGCCACTTGTGGGCGGAATATTTCCAGTTTCATCAGAAACTGAGTCAAATGTTGTAAACTTGTCAGCGCCAGGGTTAATCCTGAGTCGTTCTGTCACGTATCCTAACAGGATTTCTTTTGCGCTCTCGGTACTGGCTTCAGTTTTTCCTCTGTCTCTTAGTCCTGAAAAAAACAAACTGATATTAAATTTCAACCACAAAAGTTTGTTTGATTTGAAAATGCCATCATCTTCATGAACGTTAACCTCAAGATAAAGTACGTGCAAAGAGTTTTACAATCTTTAGAGAGAGCTGGGTCCTGCTAAGAAGCTCTTCAGAACTGATTTAAGACTTAAACTGAATATTTATGGAGCCCCTAAAGTCCCCAAAATGTTTTTATCTTGTGCGCACAAGATTAAATTAAATGTTATTAAGACAGCGCTGGAGCATTTTGGTTGCTCAGTACAATGTTTCAGCAATAAATAACAACTTTGCAATAATTGCTCGTACCAACAATCAAAAAGAATTGACAGAGTCAAGAAGTACAGTACATAAAACCATTTAAAGGTCCAGTGTGTAGGATTTAGTGGCACCTTGCGGTGAAGTTGCAGATTGCAACCAACTGAATACTCTCCCATGCCTCGTGCTCTTCTTCCAAGCATGTAGGAAGTACTCTGGATGTGAAATTCACATTTAAAAAACTCACATATCTATGACACATATCAGTGTTTCGTTTGTCTGTTCTAGAAACATGGCGGTTCAACATGAGCGGACTCTGTGAAAGCGGACCCGCTACTACTCTACTGGGCTCATTTTAAGACAACGATAACAGGTGATTATACACTAATGGAAACATACTAATGAATACTATATTGTATTTCCTGCCAATATATACTCTATTAAATCGTACACACTGGACCTTTAAAGAGTAGTGGCCTGCACTCTTATAGTTGTTTTAGTTCTCATTAACAAAACTGTCAATAAGTGCATCAGAATGAAAGTTTATTGTCCAGTATGTTTGCACTTACAAGGAATTTGACTTGGTGTAGTTGGCGCAGAATAAAAAAATATATACAACTATTTAAAAATATATAAAATTATAGGAAGCCGTTAGAGATGCATATTAATTTATTTTAAAAAAAATATATAATATATAATAATACAAAAAATAGCACCCTTTGGGACTTTAGGGGTGTTTCGGTTTAACGAGTGACCATGTTAACTGGTGACCTTCAGCCGAATGTGTCTGTGGTCGCCGTGGTTACGACAGCCGTTGAAACAGGAAGTGAACACGTAGCTGTCAAAATAAGACAACAAAGACGAATCTCGTGCGTCTTTTTTGACATTGTAACATTAACGAGATAAAAAATATATATTAATATAAACAAAGGAGGCGTTCATGAGCGTTCAGATACGTGTCTTCCTCTCATTGGTTTCACCTGTCGTAACTACCATCGGTCACCAGTTAACACGGTCACCCGTTAAACCGTAACAGGGGCTCCGTATTACATTGAACGCGTGTTCCTGACAGAGATTAGTCGTTTGTTGTTACAAAGTTATGCTCAGCTGAAGCTAACTGTCCTGACACGTGTCCTGGAAACAGTTTGACGTTAATGTATAAGCGGTGTACCTTTCATCTCGCCCTCCATGTCGTCTGTTCAGCCGCTCCCGCTCTTCATATAGAAGACGTGACGCAGTAGTGTCAAAGTAAAAGTGAACGTCATTCTTTGTAATAAACGAGAAGAAACAGATTTTCTACAACAGAAGCTAAATACATGAAACTACATGAACTTCCTATGTTCGGGGTGGGAGTGGCCTCCTCGGTCAACAGATCTCAACATCTCGTTCGGTGAAGTCGCGTGCCTGATGGAAACATGTTGTTGCGTTACCAGAGACCAGTAACTTATTTACGCGAGAGTATGTTGCTGTTGTCGAGACTGGGACAGGTTTCTCAAGTTTCTCCTGGTCCTGCACCATTGCACTTTATCAGTCGTTTACCCAGTCTATCTATCTATCTATCTATCTATGTATCTATCTATCTATCTATATATAGATAGATAGATATACACACACCTTTCAAATGTGTATATAGTTATTTTTTATGTTTATGTTTCACGTTTTTGTGCCTACCTGTCATGTTCTTTGTCTTTTAAACTGTACTTGTCTATACCTGTATGTACAGCTGACAGCACAGTGAACCAGTTAAATTCCTCACATCTGTACACACACCTGGCCAATAAAGTGACTCTGATTCTGGTTACCTTGCATCATCTTTCATGACTTGAGCCCGGACCACTCTGACTATCAACCAGCCAATGACCTCCCCTGCTGGCTGATGGGGCTATAACATCATGACATTAAACACATTTAATTAATAATGTATGTACATAAATGGTTTGTGATTATATATATCAACATTTTGGTGTGTTGTAGGTAAACAAGGCTGCCTAAAGCATATGAACACATGTCAGCAGATATGTTTTAATGTACAATATAATGATACTTATAACTGACAACAATGAACAATATCAGAACTTTTTTCTGTTTTCTTTGTGTTTTCACTGTCAAGAGCTGTTGTCAAAGTCAGGTCCTGATATAAGCTACAAGCTCTCTGGAACAGTTATAGCATAATATCAGGCTACAAGGTAAACTATGAAAAAAGTGAAATACTCCCTCTGACTAAAGTTGACCAGAGTGAACTATGCCAAACAAACCCCTTTAAATGGGCTCCAAATGGGTTTACATACTTGGGTATCCAGGTGGATAATAACTTGAAAAACCTGTTTAAACTGAACTTCCCTGTATTGAGCCAGAAAATAGAAAGAGACCTCAACAGGTGGACAGACCTACCCCTCACCCTACATGGCAGAGTCAGCTGTATAAAGATGAATATTTTGCCTAAGATACTGTATTTATTTCAGTCGCTTCCTATCCCAATCCCCAATAACATCTTTAAAACCCTTAATAAAACCATAAGTGAATTCATCTGGAATCATAAAGTCCCTAGAATGAGTATAGAGAAATTATCATGGGATTACAAGATGGGTGGCCTCCGACTCCCCAACTTCAAATCCTACTATTGGGCAGCACAAATGAGATTTCTCTTACCCTTATTTGAACGAGACTCGACCCCCTCTTAGACACAAATTGAAATGCATGACCTTGATGAAGAGGTGAAAAGTGATCTCATTTATAAATGGAATCCCAAAAGTATTATTAGTAAAACCAAAAACCCACTTACCATCCACCTGATCAGATCACGGTATGAGGTTCATAAAATTATTGGAGTGAAGGTTGACTTGTCACCCAAAACACCCTTATGGAAAAATAAACTCATACCATTGTTCTCTGATAATAACATTTTTAAGCTCTGGCATGATAAAAGAATAATGTATTTTGAGCAATGCTATAGTAATGAGACTCTTATGTCCTTTGAACAACTAAAAGCTAAATATGACTTGTCCAACAAACACTTCTTTTGTTATTTACAACTGAGAACATTCCTGAAAAAAAAGCTGGGGGGAACAAATGAGACTGCCTAACCTGACAGAGATGGAGGAAATATTTCACAATAATAAAGGCCCAACGCATTTTATTAGCCAGGTGTATTTAACAATACTGGAAGAGTATCCAAAACAAAACATACACCGATCAAGAGAGAGGTGGGAGTCTGACCTGGGCATTACAGTACATGAGGACCTGTGGTCTAGCTTGTGTCAGAATTTATTTGCCACTATAAATGCCAGATTCAAACTGGTCAACTACAATTTTCTTCATCAACTTTATCTCACCCCTCAAAAATTACGCCGGTACAATCCCTCAATTTCAAATATCTGTTTCAGTTTTTATGTATTTTCTTTATTTTCTTAAATAATTTTATTTTCATTATTATTTATTTGTTTGTCTTTATTATTTATACTACTTTGTAGTATTCAAAAAAAGGGAAAAAAAGCAGAACCAGTGCTTGGACCGGGTCAGGTGGTGAATCTTCATCCTTGACATTACCAAAACCAGAGAACCCTGTGATGTTTATAACTACATGAGTCTCTGTTATCTTATGAGGGGTGATAAACTCGATGCCCTCATCATTCACATGAGCAACTGACAGGAAGTCACATCCACCTGTGGAGCGGATCTCACAGTGTGGGAGGTGAAGCTGACACATAGACTGCTGCACACATTTGATGTCAAACAGGGGTCCTGCAGGCTTCTTGTGATGCTGGGCCAGTCGTCTCCTGTTCCAAGGGACAGTCCTGTAATCCACGTCCCCTTCTCCCTCCATGTGGAACACCAGGCCTGTCACTCTGCACTGGTACAGGCCTGGGCAGGAGCACTGGAACCTGTAGGTTTCATCGTCTTCATCAATATCAGGTGTGAACTCCTCAAAGCTGTTTTTTAGCAGCATGTCAGGTAAGCTGTTTGCCCGTGTGAAGGTCTCGTTCTTTGTAGAGGTTAATGGACTCAGAGAGGGAACGCTGTGACAAGGAGGCAAACAGCTGGAGGCTTTGGTGGTTTAGAGGGGGTGAGAATGGTCCGGCAGGGTGTATTCAGTTGAGTTTGTCTTCATTCTGGTTACTCTCGTGCCTACTTGTGAAAATTGGTAAACTGCGTAAATGGTGGAGTAAACGGTAGCCAGCAAAACGAATGGTGGCCATAGAGCGACGGAGCACGTATGAAACGTAGAAGGACCGAGGCAAATCTCGATTCAGAAGTTCCTGAAGTTCCTTATTTTCATTCAACATTACACCTATATCATGAATCATGCGTGCCACACTTAAGTGATCTATATCCACCTGAGAGGCGCCTCGTCCACGGCGTCTTGTGGCATCACGTAACGCAAGAGCACCAGCACCAATGTGATGTGGGTCATCTCTGAATGGCGCTCTGTCATATCTTCTAGTGCCAGCGTAGAAAAAGACAGGAAAGAGAGGAGATCTGTACACGGGAGGCCAGAGGAATGTTTCCTTTACGCCACTTGTGGGCGGAATATTTCCAGTTTCATCAGAAACTGAGTCAAATGTTGTAAAGTCATCAGCGCCAGGGTTAATCCTGAGTCGTTCTGTCACGTATCCTAACAGGATTTCTTTTGCGCTCTCGGTACTGGCTTCAGTTTTTCCTCTGTCTCTTAGTCCTGAAACAAACAAACTGATATTAAATTTCAACCACAAAAGTTTGTTTGATTTGAAAATGCCATCATCTTCATGAACGTTAACCTCAAGATAAAGTACGTGCAAAGAGTTTTACAATCTTTAGAGAGAGCTGAGTCCTGCTAAGAAGCTCTTCAGAACTGATTTAAGACTTAAACTGAATATTTACGGAGCCCCTAAAGTCCCCAAATGTTTTTATCTTGTGCGCACAAGATCAAATGTAACTAAGATAAAGATGTTAAAATTCACACTTCTTGTTTGTTTTTAATTACACAAAAGGTCACAACAGTGTGTCTGGCACCTACTAAGTGGCACATACTAATGAATACTATATTGTATTTCCTGCCAATATTAAATCGTACACACTGGACCTTTAAAGAGTAGTGGCCTGCACTTTTATAGTTGTTTTAGTTCTCATTAACAAAACTGTCAATAAGTGCATCAGAAGAAGTTTATTGTCCAGTATGTTTGCACTTACAAGGAATTTGACTTGGTGTAGATGGCGCAGAATAAACATTGAGTGAAAAATATAAAAAATATATAAAAAATATAAAGAAAATATAAAATATATATATATATATATATATAGGAAGCTGTTAGAGACCCATATGAATTATATATTATATTTATTATTTATATATTACTTATATACATATTTTAATAAAAAAAAAAAATAGCACAATTTGGGACTTTAGGGGTGTTTCGGTTTAACGAGTGACCATGTTAACTGGTGACCTTCAGCCGAATGTGTCTGTGGTCGCCGTGGTTACGACAGCCGTTGAAACAGGAAGTGAATACGTAGCTGTCAAAATAAGACAACAAAGACGAATCTCGTGTTTTTTTTATATTGTAACATTAACGAGATAAAATATATATATTAATATAAACAAAGGAGGCGTTCATGAGCGTTCAGATAAGTGTCTTCCTCTCATTGGTTTCAACGCCTAGTCGTAACTACCACAACCACGCGCAGACTCATTCGGCCATCGGTCACCAGTTAACACGGTCACCCGTTAAACCGTAACAGGGGCTCCGTATTACATTGAACGCGTGTTCCTGACAGAGATTAGTCGTTTGTTGTTACAAAGTTATGCTCAGCTGAAGCTAACTGTCCTGACACGTGTCCTGGAAACAGTTTGACGTTAATGTATAAACGGTGTACCTTTCATCTCGCCCTCCATGTCGTCTGTTCAGCCGCTCCCGCTCTTCATATAGAAGACGTGACGCAGTAGTGTCAAAGTAAAAGTGAACGTCATTCTTTGTAATAAATGAGAAGAAACAGATTTTCTACAAGAGAAGCCAAATACATGAAACTACATGAAGTTTTTATGTCCGGGGTGGGAGTGGCCTCCTCGGTCAACAGATCTCCACATCTCGTTCGGTGAAGTTCCGTGAGCCGGTTCCAAGAGCCGATTCTTCAAAGTGAACAAGAAGAACCGACTCCCGTCGGGAAAAGAGACGAATCCTCTGCTGCTCCTGCTCAGAATCCATGCAGGCAGGTTGTTTTGATGATGGGCACACACCATGGAGCTAATTACATGCAAGGACAGACTAGGATCATACCATTATGTGAAAGAAGGATGAGTGTAGTGGTAGACGAGTAAAGAAATGAGTGATAACTGAAAAAGAAGCAGCATCTGGCTGCATTTCAATGATTCTGGAGACTGCAAGTGAGTGCAGAATTTGTAAAATGAAAATCTCCGTCAGAGTAGAGACAACAACAAACCTGCACAGATTTAAAAAATGCATAAAAATGTGCATTTTATGAAAATGCTTGAAAAATTGCTTAATAACACACGGATCATTCATAATTGGCAAATTGGGCTAATATAGAAGGCTAATTACTAAATGAAGAGCCATTTGAGAGCCGGCTCTTCGAATGGAGCCAAAAGAGACGAATCTTTGAAAAGAGCTGGACTTCCCATCACTAGTTGCGTTGTACCAGAGACGCTCAGAAAAACTTATTTACGCGAGTTGCTGTTGTCGAGGCTGGGGGTGCGGTCGAATAGTCGATTTTGCTTAGGAACCTTCCTAACTGAGTGAAATGACCCGGAAGTATTAACATAGCCGCCATGATAAGAGCTTTGTAGTCCATCTTCTGAACTTTGTAGTTTTACCACAGATCACGTCAATAACATTCACCGTCGCATCATGACGTAGTCTAGTGTAAGAGCAGTCGTCTTCTTCTAACTCCTTATGACCTCTCCTTCACATCTTTCCTCATGACCTTGTAAACCTTTCCATCGAGGTCAAGGAAAAGTGGTTAGGAAAGGACTCATTTTTTTGACTATTCGACCATACGCTGGGACAGGTTTCTCAAGTTTCAAGTTCAAATCATCAAATTCAGCAGTTTATCAGTTTAAACATTAAATATATTTGTACCGTATTCAACTGAATATAGGTCGAAAAGGTTTTTGCAAATGATTAACAATAACCTGTAAATATGTGCAATAGCCTGTACATTATAATTTATTTATTTATCCTCACTGTTTACATTCAGTCTGTTGTACATAGATATGTATATGCTGTCATATCCACCTACCCTAATGTACCCATATTACCCATATTTATGCACATATATATATATATATATATATATATATATATATATATATATATATATATATATATATATATCTTTTAAATATGAATATAGTTTTTTAAATGTTTTTAATGTCATGTCCCTTGTCTTTTAAACTGTACTTATGTCTATACCTGTATGTACAACTGACAGCACAGTGAACCAGAGTTAAATTCCTCACACCTGTACACACACCTGGCCAATAAAGTGACTCTGATTCTGGTTACCTTACATCATCTTTCATGACTTGAGCCCTGACCACTCTGACTATTAACAAGCCAGTGACCTCCCCTGCTGGCTGATGGGGATATAACATCATGACATTAAACACATTTAATTAATAATGTATGTCCAAAAATGGTTTGTGATTATATATATCAACATTTTGGTGTGTTGTAGGTAAACAAGGCTGCCTAAAGCATATGAACACATCAGCAGATAGTTCTTGCAACAGATGACTTTTTTTATTCAGTAGTTTAACCCCCAAAACCAGTTAGAGTTATAATTTTGAGATACAGTAAGATAATATGTTTTAAAGTACGATATAATGATACTTATAACTGACAACAATGAACAAAATCAGAACTTTTTTTTCTGTTTTCACTGTCAAGAGCTGTTGTCAAGGTTTCTTGCTATATGCAGACTATGTGGATGCATAGGGCCCTGCAGCCACCAGGGGGCCCCCCAAGCTGCAAGGTCAGCCTCATATTATATTATATTATATTTTGGGAGAATTAAAAGCACCTGTCTTTATTTGGAGCAAGCAAACCAACTCATTTGTTGTGTGAAGCACTTCTATGCCTGAAAAAGCATTAGGTTATAGGTTAAAATCATCTTTGGGCTGTCACGCCGTGAGCAGCAGGTATGACCTGATGAATTACAGCCGTCCACCACTGAAGTGAGGAGAATAATGGTAGGCAGTAGACTGAAGCCTATTTTATTCTTAAAATGTAACAGACTGTTGGTTCTTCACAGCTCATCTGAAAAGGTTTGGAGTCTCTCCCTCAGAGTTTGACAAAATACGGGGCCCCAAACAGCTAGAAGCGGCCCTGATTGTAAAGGTTGTATTTCCTGCACAGTTGATGGCGTGTTTCAGTCCTTTATTTGTAAAATAGTTGAGACTTTGCTCAGTGAGTTTGACAGATCCTCAGTGTGACCTCAAGACTCAAGTTCAATTTGTTTCAGTTGACGTCAGTAATTATGTTTTGGAGTCTGCACCATTGAAGTACATCATTAACCAGTGTTGTGATCATGTGTCAAAATAAAAGTTTATCTTGAGTTACAAAGTTCATTGTTGTGTTGCAAACAGCAGTTAAAGTAATTATGTAGAACATGTAGTGATTTAGCACCCCCAGCTGTACTCGAGTATTTGTTCTGATTACATTACTTCTGATCAAAAACTAGCGAGTCGACAACTTTGCTAACAGCCAAACATCAACAAGGTCACCAACAGCAGACAGAGCAGCCAGCTAATATTACTGACTAGTCCAACAGCAGTCAGCCCAGCTCGGCGTCTGTCTTTCAGCCTTTTATTTCACCAAGCTCTCACCAACCACTAAAAGTCAGTCCTCTTCACTCTCTTCTCCTCTGCCATTATGTCCATAAAAGCTGCTGAAAACCAAACCTCCTGTGGTACAAACACTAACACTGCCCCAGTGGTCTGAGCTCACAGTCTGGGCAGCCCGGCTAACAAACTGAGCTAACATTAGCTAACAGCAGCTAACAAACTGAGCTAACATTAGCTAACAGCAGCTAACAAACTGAGCTAACATTGGCTAACAGCAGCTACAGTTGTCAGCAGTTTACTTCACTGTCCATCAGGAAACTCTGTAAATCACAGAGAGTTGAGGCGGAGCAGCCGGAGGACAGCAGAGGGAAAACCAGAAAACATTTTCTCCATAAAACATGATGCAGCATGAAAGCATGATAGCAGCCTTGCATATTTCGTGTAATGTGAGATATTTGATATTTAGCTGTGCGTCACTCCCTCATAAACTTTCCTCTTGTGGAACAGATAAACAGTATGGCATGTTAGTAAACAACCTTTCTGACTTGACCTCACTGGATGACCCTGAACGCTGCTTTTACGCATCAGAAAACAAACTATGTATTTCCCTATAAACATGAAACCCGTGTAACTGGATATGACACTATTCACTACTACTCACATTACAGAACCAACAGGAACAGGACTATTTAAAACAAATACCATTATCATTTTCTTTAAAATACAGAGCATACCACTTCCTGTTTACAACATATCCTCAATACAGTATTTTATATATATATATACAGTGCTTAACACATACATTAGACCACCACCCAAAAGTAAAAGTATGTAAAGTGCATGCCACAGCTGCCCTAAATTACAGTTTTTTTCAATCGCTAACAAGCGCTTACCCATACTTCAGATACTTTTTCTAAACTCTTAACACAGACTCACACCTACAAAACACAATTGGCCAAATTGATAATTTTCTTCTCAAAAACACATTTTGTTAAATATATACTAACTCTTCATTTCAAAATAGAACACATCTTTCTCTGCACACACTAACTTTACCAAAACACTGGAAATCTGACTCAACATGAAATGATTCTGTCAAAGAAGAACACTTGTTTTCACTTCACAAGGTACATGCAGTCAATCAAAGTACACCAGGTTTCAAAATACTGGCTATTGTTGACATTACAAAAACTGCATAGACTTTTATGTTTCAGTTTTACAGGTATTTGCATGCAAAACATGCAATCCACCGTTTTTACACTAAATTTCTTGGTTGGGAACTCTATGTCCACATGTAATGTTCACATTCAAGAGCATTTTTTCCTTTACTGTTTACTACAGGAGGTACAGTAGAAATACTGTTTACAGTATGATAGAACAGAAAAAGTTTTACAGTATTGCTTACAGTGAACAAAATATCCATGAAACACAAAAAACAACAGCAAAAAGCCCAGATAAAAAGGAGGAACTAAAAAAAGCACAAAATGACTGTATCTGATCTCTGCGATCTTCAGGGTTAGGCCACATGTTTTCATCAACATCGCATCTGATATTATCCAAGGCGATAAAACCGCTTGGTATGTCGGATCCACCCTTGACAATCATCAGCTGTGATGTCCCTGCAGCCAGCAGTTTAGAAAAAGTATCTGAAGTATGGGTAAGCGCTTGTTAGTGATTGAAAAAAACTGTTTTATCAGCTGAGATATATTGTTTTTGAACTGATATCATTGCAGAAGCAGAGGTTTTTATACTGTATCTAAGGTTTGGAATATTGTTTTTGCTATTGTGGGATGTTGTGTGTTAACATTCGTAAATAATACAAAAAAATCCATAATTTTGTTGGGAGGTATAGCTTGTCTGTTAAGAAAATGTAAGCATTGTGGAAATGTGTTCACTGACTGCATGTTGTGTGAAAACGACATGAAATGTGTGAATGGTATGGCCACAAAAGACCGATGCTGTGCTAACTGTGTTTAGAGTTTTGAAAATGTGACAACTGGTTGGACAAACGCTTGTTACGACTGAAAAAAACTGCAACAGCACGGGTAATTACCAAAATAATTTTTTATGTTTCTGTAATGGTCAATGCAGCAGTATGTACAAGCTCTTTAACCAAAATTATATTTGTAATGTTAAAATATAATTAGTATTATTGTTATCTATGAATTTTCAAATTGTTTTACCAAAAAAACTGAAAAATTAGTAAAGCACGTTATTATTTATTGATTAAGATGTCAAATTATAGATGATTGTCATAGATGCTGGATGGTCTCTGACAGGTGGTCTAATAAATCTGTTAAGCACTGTACGTGTGTGAAAAAGTCGACAGACAGCTGCTGTCACATGACGCCAAATAAATCAGCCAATGAAAACAGTCTGACACACCTGTACTCCTGTCACACCTGCCCTCAGGTTTGCTTTTCCTGTGAGGAAGTTCAATCAGGAATGTGCACCATGTGAGGTTAACACATTTAGACAAACATTCAGCCGTTCTGAAGCTTATCACTGAATCATTCAAACTTAAAAAAACAAACACTTTAAGGACTTTGTCTGCAATAATCTCGAGATCGTTTACTGAAAGCACTCACTGATCACCACTGACTGATGCAACATACACGTTACACCAAGCGTCTTCAAACAGGGGTCCACGACCCCTAGGGGGTCCGCAGAGGTACTGCAGGAGGTCCGCCAATTCTTGTCATAATAATTGACAATTTTCACCAAAATACTGATGAATGTGACGGTGCAGATAACTGAGAAACTACAAACAGTGGAGGCATGTGCACTCCAATTGGATGAATCAGTGAACAAAGATGAACAGCTCTTGGCTTAATAACCAATAACAATCATGCATGAACTTTTTATCAGTCATAAACAAATATAGGCTAATAACCCAGTATATAAATAGGTTTAAGGTGAAATAAATGTTGAATAAAGTAAATATAAGTAAGCTGTTGGTTAGCTTAGGCTGTTGGTTAGCTCATTGAGTAGAGCATATGCCCCATGTACGAAGGCTCCAGCAGCCCAGGGTTTGAATCTTGAGAAAAGAAAGTCAGAATTCTGAGAAAAAAGTAATGGATTATTTAATAAAAGCTCTCTCTCTAAAAGTTATTATAGGCCAGGCTTAAAATGTGATATTTTAACACATTTATTGCATGTGGGGTCTCTGTTCTGTTTGTCTCTCGTCCAAAGGGTCCTTGGGCTGGAAAAGGTTGAAGACCCTGCAGTAGATGTTGAGGCCTCTCTAGCAACTATATGAGGCAGTACTTAAAAAAAGAGGTTTAGTCCTGAAGCAGCTGAAGTATATTTAACTGTAATGTTGCAGGTTTCTTTGGCTGCACTGCATTGAAAACATATTGTGAATCTTGCATAAGGGTCATTACTTCTTAGATTCTGTTCAAAAATATAAATATAAAATAAAATGTGTTTTAAAATGTTGATGACGTTTACATAATTATTCTGCTTGTTCAACTGGATTTACTGTTGATGTCCCTCTGCTCATTTCACCAGAGATGATTCACGGTGGCTCTGAATATAAAATATGTAAAGTATGTTTCCTTCCACAATATCACACGACACGCACTTCTAATTATTTTCCATTCTTTTGTTCTGACAGTGTGACGCTGAAGAGGAAACATTAAGTTCACTCAGTGTTTCACATTGTTTAATCAGAGGAGGAGACTTGGCTTCCCATCAGATTGAAATTCTTCCTTCTTCAGGTGATGTGTAGGTTGCGTCAGGACAGAGTAAGAAGAACCAGTTTGTTTTTTCCAGTTGAGTTGTAAAGAATAAAACACAGAGGACACGCCACTGATTTCACTTTGCGATGACTGAGGAGAAGTCCAAACTACAACAGAAGGTAAGTGCTGATGAAACTTGAGCTGTTCTTTGTGTGTGCTAAGTTATCCGGTTCACTGCAGTAAATGATTGCTGTTTGGTTGACACAGAGGCTCGAGGCTTCATCTGAGAGGGGAGTCTCATCAGGAGCAGCTGCGCCTTAAGACATCGATCACAAGTGGTCAGTAAAAACTTTTCTCATTACTCACCATTGAGGGTGTCTGCATACAAAGTGCAGGACTTTGACAGTGGAGACTGTTTTTGATTAAGATTAGGGAAAGATTGTGGTTTCAATTAAATATACATTTTGTAAAGATAGGTCACTGGTTCCAAACCTTGGGGTCCTGTCAAGACTTTACGGAGGGACGAGAGGCCTTCTTGATTTTAAAGGATGTAAGAAAACTTTAACAAATATACAGTAAGTCGACATCTCATTTCATTCATTTCTTTAAAGAAAACTAAAGTTTAAAGTTTAGATTATTCTTTAAGATATAAACTTTAATTATAAAACTTAAATCTAACAGGGTTAGGTCACGGTGAAGACCTGAACACAAGCGATATTCACTCAGCTTCATCAAGTACGCAGGCAAACTGTATGACTGTTAAATATTACAGTACTGCCTGTGGTTAGCACTATCGCCTCACAGAGGGAAGGTTTCTGCTTTGGCAACACATTCTCCAGATTCTTCCCACAGTCCAAAGACATGCAGATTAATTGGTGATTGCAGTGATAATTGGTGAGTGTGAGGGTGAATGGATGTTCTTCTCTGTGTCAGCTCTTGACTGGCAGATAATGATAAACAGCTACTGGAAATACATGATACAGACAGATTGTATAAAAACAGTGAAATATGTCAGGAAAACTCATCACTGCTGAAATATTCACAGGGTTACTTCTGTTCTGTTCTGATCTTGTTATGCATTGAATATAATATGAAATACATGAAATATATCACTCAGTCACTCTGTGGTAGAAAAGAGGTCCCTGCTTCAGCTCGCTGTCGACCAGTTTAATGTTTAACCAAGACCGCCATCGTTCCCAAACCATTAAAAATAAACATGGGAATAAAAAGGTTTTTTCTACAAGCAGATAATGTTTTTGTAATTAAAAATAAAATTTTTCACATTACATTATAAAAACATACAATCAATAATCTGATAAATTAAGACGCAGTTAGAGTGAGAAAGAAAGACGTGTTTGCTCAGGTTGTGCAGACGTGCTGATGAGGTTCATGTTCAGATTTTAACGGCAGTGTAATTAGATCAGCAGAGGAGCGACACGTTCAGTGGACTTTGTATGTGTAATGATCTGTGATGCAATGTGTGGGTTCTGCATGAGGTGAAGTTGTGTTGAATTACTAGAATATAAGAGTCATTTTGAGTTTCTTATGGAGGGGCCCAACACTGCCCAGTGGCCCCCCAAGATGTTACTCCAGCCCTGACCAGTGCATTATAGGTAGAAACTCATGTGAAATACAATTTGTACTTGAAAAAGTACATTCAGGAACGAGAAGTTACTGAATGAAGTACTGCTGAGTGGTAAAAAGTACTCCTCACCTCTGACACAGAGAGAGAAACCTCAAGTATCTTGGAGGTATCTCTGGAGTGAAAACTATGTGTGCAGACGGTCGGGTGTGCACGGATGGAGCCGGACAAACAGGAAACTTTTTGTCTAACGAGAGATAATGACGGTTGAACGACAGCGGAGGAAAGATTTTTCAGCAACGAAGTCTTTCTAGATACAAGAGAGAAACACGAGCAATGTAAGAAGATCAGAAAATATATAAAGAATAAGCAACAAACCAATGAAGAAGAAAATAAATCACAGTGCAGTATATCAGAGCAGAGATCCGGATAAAACAATAAAACAGAGAATTAAACATGAAAAATGATGCAACTTCACACGTGTTAGTTGATTCAGATGTCTGTAGTTTACTTTTTCTTTGTTCAAATGATCTAAAAGTAGATCAGGTCACGGGGTCCATTGTATATTCATAACAGTTTATATAGAGACCCATACAATGACACTAGGGCAGGTGAGTTGAGGTGAGTGTGAGGCCTGAAGGGATTAAATGTCTCTAAAACCTGCAGACTCAGTCAAAATGTATTTAGTAAACAACGAATGACATTCTTTTTAATCTGACTGCACCTGGTTAAAGTGTTCACATGCGTGCGTGCATGATGGCATCCTGCCATGAGGAAATAAAACTGCTCTGACTATTTTTAGACACCAGAGGACAAAGTTCAGCTGATTACAAACCCAAAGGCGAATATATCTGAATGCACCAGAGATATTTTTATCAGCAGTGTGTGCTCTCTGTGGATCAGTCGACGTGCAGCTGCTCTTAACTGGAATTTCTGAATCCTCAACTGCAAAGAAAAAGACTCGATTTTGAAACATCTGCATTGATTAATAATCTGTATTTGGAGGCAAAAGGAAACAGGTAACTGCATTTTCTCTTTCGGAACAAAAGCGTAAATATGAATCTATAATATTAATTATAATTTCATTAAAAAAAACATGTTTTATTTTTAAAAATATGTTTTTTGTGACTTTTCTTAAAGTCACCTTCATGTAAACAGTGAAGTGGTAAATGTACATTATTACCGTTCCCTGTCTGTCTGTCTGAAAAACACTCAGCTGATTGTTGATGCAGCAGCACCACCTGCTGTCCAAACCAACAAACTTCAGTTTGTTAGCCGGGCTGTAGCTCAGAGCACCGGGGGATTGTTAGTGTTTGTACCACAGGAGGTTTGGACCAGGGAAGAAGAAGGAGGAGAAGAAGAAGAAGAAGAAGAAGAAGAAGAAGTTTTCAGGCCCAGCAGTCAGCAGCTTTTATGGACATAATGGCAGAGGAGAAGGGAGCGAAGAGGGAATGCGGGGAAATGCTGACGGGGAGCAGAGCTGGTGTCGTGCCAGAACAGGAGCTGGGCAATACTTCCTCCACCACTCAGTACTGTTTGTATTACTGACACCATTTTCTTTGTGTTGTGACTCTCTTTCAGGTGATTTGTTGGAGTGAGGCTCAAAATGAGGCTTTTTGACGAGCAGACGTCAGCAGAGTCTGAAGCCTCCAGCTGCTCCGGAAACACAGAGCGGCTCGGCGGGCCACGTTTCAGCCATCACCACCTGCCCGAACAGTGAGATTCATCTTTTATAATTCTCCCAGTAGTTTATGGAGGTTACAAGTTGAAAAGTTACTGATGGTAAGTTTAAACTTTCAGAGCCGACAAACAGCTCAGCAGAGTGGAGTTTCCAGCAGTCATCTATCTGCTGATGAAACAGAAACAATCCACAGAGCTGATCGATTTCAGCTTCAGCATGGAGCCTTCAGTCGTGAAGTAAGTTCACTTCTATGAACAGTATGTGTCGACAGCTCAACAGGCTTTTCATTTAATAAACTGTTTGACTATTTCAAGAAAAAGTTACATAGAACATAAATTTGCTATTTTACAGGAAGTTCTTGGCTGTGAGCAAATTACACAAATAGTATTTAATGTGTTCATTGGTTAACAGCTCTGGAAGAGATGGAAAGTACTCGAGTACTGCAATTTTAAGGATACTATTCAACTACATTGATACATGATACTGATAGCAGCCAAAAAGTCCTTTTAAAGTACTTGACTCTTCAAGTATAATTTATTGATCAAATACTTTTGTACTTTTATCAAAGTAAGGTTTTGATTTCAGGACTTCTAATAATTCTATTGCTGCTTTTACTTCAAGTATCTGAATACTTCCACTAGAAGGCAGATATTGTTATTGGACAGATTTCCATCTCACAAACTGAAATCAAAGTTGTTATTTCAATCTCCATTTTCCTTTCAACATTAAATTATGAGCCAAATATCCTGAGTAGTACAACACCGTGGGTAAAATTTTCTATAAATTTAATTTCAGACTCGTGTGCGTGAGGACGAGCAGTAAGGGATATCCTCCACCTTTCTAGACTCCAGCTGTACAGTAAGTTCACTTCTCATTGTTCATATTACACCAGGTGGTGCTGCTCTTCAATCACACATAAAGTCAATAAAGTCAATATGTTCCAAAGGTTATGATGCAGTCAAGAGGAATGACTCCCTGCAGAGTGTGCCACTCGATGGGAAACATCAGATTCAAAGTGAGCTTCATTATTCCAGTCGTGAGATGAGGAATCTCTTCTTCAAGCTGGACGTCAGCAACTTCCTGTCAGGAGCTCTACTTGTAAATAATCTGCCTTCATGTGATAAAGGTTGTTCCAGGTCAGCAGCACAAAGCGGCTCATTTAATAATGTGGGGAAGTAAGAGAGTCACACGTGAAGTGAACTCACTGTATGAAGACCTACAGATGGAAATGAAAATCCTAGCTGAGCTTTTGCAGTTTGAATAACTTCAGTTTTAACTGAATTATGTTTTTTTATTTTATATAATTCAAACACAGTCTGAACATGATCCAGGCAGGAATTCTGTTTTCCAGCACGATGTAACTGTGAAACAAATTAGTGCGATAAAAACAGAATTTCTTGGAGTCAGGGTTGATTTTTCCAAAAAACAAAAAGAATTCTTGAATTTACTGTACAAACATGCTGTAATCTTACGTTTGCTATCTGGATACTTCTGTAGCTGCTTTGATGTTTGATTTTTGGAAGCATTGCAGGATGTTATTAATTTATCTGTTCATCCGTTGACCGACTGTCTGAGAAATTATAATTGGACGACAAAGATTTTGTTATTTTGTCTCTTTTTTGGGTTCTTCATGTTGTTGGTAACACATCAGTGTTTTGCTTTGTTAAAAAGTTAGCTATAAAATCACAACTACCACGTTATGTTATATTTAGAGATGATATTTTTATACTGAACGTCCATATCGACAACAAAATGATCATACATTCATTTAAATATATTACAGTGAAAAGAAAGAGTTTAAAGTTTGGGCTTCATTTTCCAGTGTCAGTCATCAGAATCTAATTTTTCATTTTTTCTGGTTTGAAAACTTAAATTTTCCGTTTTGATCTCAAACAGACTGTTTAATATTGTTAGATGAAGTTTTGTTAGTATATTTCTGAACGACAGGAGAAAGAATGGTGTACATCACAGTGTTTTTCTGTATTGTTCTCATGTCATTTGTTTTCTAATACTCTTTATCATATTTGTGTCGACACACTGTTAGAAACCTGTATGTTCATATTGTTTGTGTTTGAGTCGATTACACGTCTGACTCCGCTGACAGTTATCTGGTCTTTTTATTTTTAATGTACGATAAACATAACCAGGTTTCTACATTTACACACTTCTTTCATGATTATATGAAGGTGTTATTGGAGGTGGTCCCAGTGGGATTGAAACTGTAACTGTGCATCACAACCTTGTTCTGTTTTTTATGACACGTTTGAATTGTGTGTCTTTTAGGGAGTCTGTATCACAAAGTTTCTGCCCGCTGCTGTGAGGCCATAAAGTTTTTAAAGTCTGATTTGAATCATGGTCACTTTTGTCTAAAACATGGTGTTGTTCAATCTGAAGCAAAGCAGAGCGGACACAGAATTTACAGCATTAATAAAAGTTATTACCACCAAACTATGTGACTGTGGGACTGAAGAATAGTCGTGGATGCCTTTTGTTTTTTATGCAACATTTCCATCATTTCATCAGTTCAAATGTTGACTATAGACAAATTATTTTTATTATCTTTGTTATCAGCGTTTACAACATCACAGATATTTTATTCTGTTACATCAAGTACATATAAAGTAGAAACAGGTAACAAGTTCTCATGTGTTGGTAAAACTGATATTTATTAGTGGTTTAAATCTCTAAACAGAGTTTCATTAAAGGTTCAGTGTGTAACTTTTAGGTTGATCTGTCGGCAGAAAGTCCACACACCAATGTAGTGCAACAAAACATTTATTTAACTAAACATAACAACCTAAACTGTGGGAATGTTATTTCAGTGGTGTAGAGCGGGTGTGTGTGAGTGGTAAATAAAGAAAGAAATGCAAAACAACCTGAATTGCCCATGACTGCCGAACAAAAGAGAGACTCTAAGATGGCCGCCCTATTTATATCCTCCAGCTCCACCCTCTCAAGGTGCAGCCAACCAGCTGACGGCCTGGAAGATGCTTGGAGGATACAGAGAGGTAAAAGCATAAAGGAGGGTTAGAGAGAGGCCGTCACACCATGTTTTCAGCAATATATAATCACCTTAAAAAATTAATCATTGTTTTTATGATCTCAGAATTGACAGTTTGAAATCTTGTTCCGCCATGTTTGTTACAGAAGAGCCTGCAGACCGTGTTTCACCAATATGTTGCTGACAAAGCAGGAAAAGAAGTAGAAGAACATCATGACGCCATGATGACCTCTTTTGTCACGTGACCAAAACTGCTGAGTTCAATGCAATCAGAAATTTCACTACCAGATACCATCAAATCTTACACACTGTACCTTTAAGTCAGGGTTTAATTTTAACTCGTGTGCTGGGTTTAATTTCAAAAATGTACATTAATTGACGTTGTATATGAATTTTTAATCATCTCTCTCTTTCTAACCATAAAGAAATTTTAAACTGAAGAAAACTTAACATGGAAACTCATATGAAGTAAATAACTCACATCAATGTTAAAATTTGATAGACAAACCACAATCAAAAAAAATGAGCCAAAGAAACAAACTGATGAACTGATCTACACTAAATAATAATAATAATAATCTTTGAATAATAACAATGATGATTTAGATTTTAAACAGTAACAATCAAAAGAGAACAAATGAATTAGTAAAAGAAAAAAGGGAACAACACAATCTGAATGAGTAAATGTTTGAACTTCAAACAAAATCACCATAAAAAGCTCAAAGGAAACTTTATACCACGAGCGTCACCAAAATAAGGATTAAGTACAAAAGGATAAATGAATATATGTCAATAAATGAAAATACAAACTATATTAACTTTATTTTGAATTTGGTCTTTTTTCACATTGTTTTCTGAAAAAGAATCCAGGCATAAATTCTCCTCTCAACATATTTTCTTGAGTCCTTCTAATCGTTTTATAAACATGATTACTGAATATAAAGTCTAGAATCTGCATGTTAAACTTCTTTTTTACATCAAACATCATATACAACATGAAATATTAAAATGTGCTGACGTTCCATCAAAATCCAGACATCATCTGTTTGTGATCAGTTGAGACTCTTCAGTAAAGCCTTGATTGAATCTAGACTTTGTTCAGGTTTTATCTACTTCATTTATCATGACATGAGAAACAGCTGCTGTTAGTGATAATAACCAAACTTTACACATGAAATGTCAACTTCCACTCAAGTTCAGAAATATGTGGAGATTAACTTCACCACTCCATCAGTCCACAGGGTGGAGCTGTGACAGAAAGCAAACCAGAAACATCCATGAAATGTGTCAATATACAGTTATGTTGTCATGAACTGAACTAATCTGTAGAAGCTCTTTGGCTTCAGTTATGAATGAATGAAGAATGTCACATGATCCAGAGGAACACACATGATGATGGTGGACTTGACATTGTGTCTGACAGTGGAGCTGATCTCAGAGCAGTTCAGACTGCAGCACTGACAGTCATCTCCACTTGTTGTGATTCCTCTGTCAGTCTCTGCTGGATGAAGCTCTCCTCTCCACTCCACCTCCCAGTAACATGGCCCAGTCAGAGCTGATGCTGCTGCTTCAACCTCTCTGGATCATCAGGACTCAGCTGATCCTCTCTCAACACAAACACCTTTCTCACCACTCATACTCAGAATGAGACTCAGACTCAGACTCAGGATTCCATCTGATGAGAGAAGAAGAAGACAACAGAAGTCATGAATCAGTGTTTACAGAGACTCCCTTCATCAGCTGTCAGTCAGTGATGCAGCACATCCAGTATAAAGACCAGCAGGGACTTCAGTCCTGTTCAGACACAAGTGGAGCGGCTGTGTAGCGTAGCCAGCTTCCTTTCAGCTCTCATGTTAACGTGTTGGAGTGAAGCTCACAGACCTGCAGAGACTTTGAGCATCAAGTCTGTTGACTCTGCACATTTCACTCAAGTACACAGTGGAAATAAAGTGCTGACAGTCCCTGAACGCATCAAACATGTAAATATGGAGTCTGCTCTAAAAACATTTGGACTAAACTAAAGACACATGGACAGATAAATATATGATGTTAAAGGTCCTACATGTTCAGACAAAGACTGAAGCTGTGGTTACTGGACTTCAGCAGAGGTTCTGCTCTGTACAAAGACCACATGGTCACTAAATGTAATGATGGTTCTTTGCAGGCTTCAGTCAGACTGATCTGAGAGCTGTGACAAAGATGAACTGATCAGTTCTTTAGTGTTGAAATGAGAGAACAAACACTTTGAGATCAGATCTGATGAATGAGGACCACTGTCTCTGTACATCTTGTAATGCTGTCAGCTGTAATCAGCTTTATTTCCTGTAGACATGAACACAACAACAACAGTCGTCTTCACATCAACCAAAAACACATGATCACAACGAGCTTCTGGCTCATCTGATTGGCTGACTGTTCTCTCTCTCTCTGTCTTTCTGTCCAATCCTGAAGCCTGTCACCGTTCTCCTCTCACAGCTTCACTGAGGAAAGCAGCCGCTGAGAAGGTCGGAGGTTTACAGGAAATACTGGATCTGTGCTTTGATACTAACTGTGTTTAGTACAATACTGCTGAGACCAACATGGACTGACTGCAACCCTCTACTGACCTCAGAGTCTGCAGACTGCAGTGTGGACTCTCCACAAGATCAGACAGCAGCTTCACTCCTGAATCCTGCAGGTTGTTTCTGCCCAGGTACAGCTCTGTCAGATGGGAGGGGTTGGACTTCAGAGCTGAGGCCAGAGAAGCACAGCTGATCTCTGACAACCTGCAGCGCTTCAATCTGAATAAAGAATAAATGATGTTGATAAAAATCCATTTATGATCCAATCAGATGTGTTCAGGTTTGAAATGTGCAGCTCAACATTACTATGTCCTAATCAATGAGCTTTTCTCTAAAATGAGTGGAGTGACTTTGTCATTGTGTTATTGTGGATCATCATAATGTCAGCCTTCTACAGACATCATCCAAACGTCAGCACAACATTCAGACAACCATTCATGTCAACGCAGATTAATAACATGTTGTGTGTGTGTGTGTGTGTGTGTGTGTGTGTGTGTGTGTGTTGAAATCAACAGAAACCAAAGAAATATTTCTACTTCAACAAGTAAACTTGATCATTTCAAACAAATCTGAGTTCAGAGGATCTTCTGTATACAGATGTGACCATTTACCAACAATTCTAAACATTCATTGACTTTAACCACTAACAGAGGACATTTTCTACAGTTTCTTTAAGAAACACAAGTCTTTGTGACTGCAGACTAAATTTAATACAACAAACATGAAAATATGAACAAAAAGAAATGTACAACTTTATGAATGTAAGTTATGTCTGAATATAAATTAGCTTCAATTGTTAATTAAACATCAGATCTACAATAGTAACAGAGAGTCAGTGAACTGACCTCAGAGTCTTCAGTCTGCAGTGTGGACTCTTCAGAAAATCACACAGCAGCTTCACTCCTGAATCCTGCAGGTCGTTGTCACTCAGGTTCAGCTCTGTCAGATGGGAGGGGTTGGACTTCAGAGCTGAGGCCAGAGAAGCACAGCTGATCTCTGACAAACTGCAGCGCTTCAATCTGAATAAAGAATAAATGATGTTGATAAAAATCCATTTATGATCCAATCAGATGTGTTCAGGTTTGAAATGTGCAGCTCAACATTACTATGTCCTAATCAATGAGCTTTTCTCTAAAATGAGTAGAGTGACTTTGTCATTGTGTTATTGTGGATCATCATAATGTCAGCCTTCTACAGACATCATCCAAACGTCAGCACAACATTCAGACAACCATTCATGTCAACACAGAATAATAACATGCTGTGTGTGTGTGTGTGTGTGTGTGTGTGTGTGTGTGTGTTGAAATCAACAGAAACCAAAGAAATATTTCTACTTCAACAAGTAAACTTGATCATTTCAAACAAATCTGAGTTCAGAGGATCTTCTGTATACAGATGTGACCATTTACCAACAATTCTAAACATTCATTGACTTTAACCACTAACAGAGGACATTTTCTACAGTTTCTTTAAGAAACACAAGTCTTTGTGACTGCAGACTAAATTTAATACAACAAACATGAAAATATGAACAAAAAGAAATGTACAACTTTATGGATGTAAGTTATGTCTGAATATAAATTAGCTTCAATTGTTAATTAAACATCAGATCTACAATAGTAACAGAGAGTCAGTGAACTGACCTCAGAATCTTCAGTCTGCAGTGTGGACTCTCCAGAAAATCACACAGCAGCTTCACTCCTGAATCCTGCAGGTTGTTGTTGAAGTTCAGGTCCAGCTCTGTCAGATGGGAGGGGTTGGACTTCAGAGCTGAGGCCAGAGAAGCACAGCTGATCTCTGACAAACTGCAGGAACTCAATCTGAATAAAGAATAAATGATGTTGATAAAAATCCATTTATGATCCAATCAGATGTGTTCAGGTTTGAAATGTGCAGCTCAACATTACTATGTCCTAATCAATGAGCTTTTCTCTAAAATGAGTAGAGTGACTTTGTCATTGTGTTATTGTGGATCATCATAATGTCAGCCTTCTACAGACATCATCCAAACGTCAGCACAACATTCAGACAACCATTCATGTCAACACAGAATAATAACATGCTGTGTGTGTGTGTGTGTGTGTGTGTGTGTGTGTGTGTGTGTTGAAATCAACAGAAACCAAAGAAATATTTCTACTTCAACAAGTAAACTTGATCATTTCAAACAAATCTGAGTTCAGAGGATCTTCTGTATACAGATGTGACCATTTACCAACAATTCTAAACATTCATTGACTTTAACCACTAACAGAGGACATTTTCTACAGTTTCTTTAAGAAACACAAGTCTTTGTGACTGCAGACTAAATTTAATACAACAAACATGAAAATATGAACAAAAAGAAATGTACAACTTTATGGATGTAAGTTATGTCTGAATATAAATTAGCTTCAATTGTTAATTAAACATCAGATCTACAATAGTAACAGAGAGTCAGTGAACTGACCTCAGAGTCTTCAGTCTGCAGTGTGGACTCTCCAGAAAATCAGACAGCAGCTTCACTCCTGAATCCTGCAGGTTGTTGTAGTTCAGGTCCAGGTGTGTCAGGTGGGAGGGGTTGGACTTCAGAGCTGAGGCCAGAGAAGCACAGCTGATCTCTGACAAACTGCAGCCCCACAAACTGAATAAAGAATAAATGATGTTGATAAAAATCCATTTATAATCCAATCAGATGTGTTCAGGTTTGAAATGTGCAGCTCAACATTACTATGTCCTAATCAATGAGCTTTTCTCTAAAATGAGTAGAGTGACTTTGTCATTGTGTTATTGTGGATCATCATAATGTCAGCCTTCTACAGACATCATCCAAACGTCAGCACAACATTCAGACAACCATTCATGTCAACACAGATTAATAACATGCTGTGTGTTGAAATCAACAGAAACCAAAGAAATATTTCTACTTCAACAAGTAAACTTGATCATTTCAAACAAATCTGAGTTCAGAGGATCTTCTGTATACAGATGTGACCATTTACCAACAATTCTAAACATTCATTGACTTTAACCACTAACAGAGGACATTTTCTACAGTTTCTTTAAGAAACACAAGTCTTTGTGACTGCAGACTAAATTTAATACAACAAACATGAAAATATGAACAAAAGGAAATTTACAACTTTATGGATGTAAGTTATGTCTGAACATAAATTAGCTTCAATTGTTAATTAAACATCAGATCTACAATAGTAACAGAGAGTCAGTGAACTGACCTCAGAGTCTTCAGTCTGCAGTGTGGACTCTTCACAAGATCAGACAGAGGCTTCACTCCTGAATCCTGCAGGTCGTTGTCACTCAGGTTCAGCTCTGTCAGATGGGAGGGGTTGGACTTCAGAGCTGAGACCAGAGAAGCACAGCTGATCTCTGACAAACTGCAGCGCCACAATCTGAATAAAGAATAAATGATGTTGATAAAAATCCATTTATAATCCAATCAGATGTGTCCAGGTTTGAAATGTGCAGCTCAACATTACTATTTGTACAGTGTGTGTGTGTGTGTGTGTGTGTGTGTGTGTGTGTGTGTGTGTGTGTGAAATATTTCTACTTCAACAAGTAAACTTGATCATTTCAAACAAATCTGAGTTCAGAGGATCTTCTGTATACAGATGTGACCATTTACCAACAATTCTAAACATTCATTGACTTTAACCACTAACAGAGGACATTTTCTACAGTTTCTTTAAGAAACACAAGTCTTTGTGACTGCAGACTAAATTTAATACAACAAACATGAAAATATGAACAAAATAAATTTACAACTTTATGGATGTAAGTTATGTCTGAACATAAATTAGCTTCAATTGTTAATTAAACATCAGATCTACAATAGTAACAGAGAGTCAGTGAACTGACCTCAGAGTCTTCAGTCTGCAGTGTGGACTCTGCAGAAAATCACACAGCAGCTTCACTACTGAATCCTGCAGGTTGTTTCTGCTCAGGTCCAGCTCTGTCAGATGGGAGGGGTTGGACTTCAGAGCTGAAGCCAGAGAAGCACAGCTGATCTCTGACAAACTGCAGTTCTCCAATCTGAATAAAGAATAAATGATGTAACTTTAGAAGACAATGTTCCTGCTTGAAATCATTCAATGTTTAATAATCTGTTCAGAGCTGGAGAAGGTTTAGAAAGTAGAAGTTTAGAAAATGGAAACTCCAAACACCTGAACCCAACAGGATGCAGGTTCAAAACAAGAGGTGTGTGTGTGTGTGTGTGTGTGTGTGTGTATTTATATACAGTACCAGTCAAAAGTTTGTATGCACTTTTTCATTCTATGGTTTTTCTTTACTTTTGATTATTTTCTCGTGCTTTGCACACTCTTTATGAAGTCGTCATCTGGACTGGTTTTCAATTACCAGGTGTGTCTTATAAAGAGTTATTATTAGAGAGTAAATAGTGAAATTTCTTGCCTTCTTACTGTATTTGAGACCATCAGTTGTGTTGTTTAGATGAAGTGTTGGTACACAGTAAATATCTCTATCCAAATACTGTAATAATTCATATTATGGCAAGAACTACTCAACTATGTAAAGAGAAACAACACTTCATCATTACTTTAAGACATGAAGGTCAGTCAGTCCAGAAAATATCAAGAACTTTGAATCTGTCATCATGTGCAGTGACAAATCATCACATGATGAAAGTGGCTCTGGTCCAGGAATTAAAGACCAAGAGTTAGCTCAGCTGCAGAGGACAAGTTCATTACAGTTAGCAGCCTCAGAAATCAACAATTAACAAACCTCACTACCTCTGAACATCACAAGTGATGCTTTCAAACACATTAAGAAGGCAAGAAATTCCACTAATTAACTCTTTACAGGTACACCTGGTAATTAAAAAATCATTCCAGGTGTCGACCTCATGACTGACTGAGAGTAAGAAAGAGTGCGCTGTCATCAAATCAATGTGAAGATACTTTGAGGAATCTAAAATATTAAACATATTTTACTTTGTTTACACTTTTTTGATTCCCACCTAATTCCATATGTGTTCTTTCATAGTTTTGATGTTTTCAGTGTTAATCTGCAATGTAGAAAATAATAAAAATAAAGAAAACACATTGAATGAGAAGGTGTGTCCAAACTTTTGACTGGTGTATAAGTTACATGTACTACAGTCAGTGAACTGACCTCAGAGTCTGCAGTCTACAGTTTGGACTCTCCAGTCCAGCAGACAGCTTCACTCCTGAATCCTGCAGCTTGTTTTCACTCAGGTCCAGCTCTGTCAGATGGGAGGGGTTGGACTTCAGAGCTGAGGCCACGACTTCACAGTGAGTCTCTGAGAGTCCACAGTCAGAAAGTCTGTGATGAAACATATTTTACAACATGTGTTATTATGACAGTAGACATTATAAGAAGATTTTTGGTGCCTTTTTTGATAGCAGCTGCTGAAGAGTGTGTGTGAAGGGACGTATGCTCTACTAGATGAATTATCAAGAGGAGACTTTTCTCAAGAATTCTGATGAACATTTAGACTTCCATAATGTCCACAGTCTGTCAGTGTGATCTGATCTCATGTCTGTATTGACAAAGTTAGCATGAGGCCATCTTGATTAGAAAAACATTTTTAGAACAATTAGAGTTGAGAAAGATGATCTTTGTTTGTGAGCTGACATTTGTGAGATGACAACATGTTATCAGTGCGTCAGCATTAAATCAGACCAACTGTGAGCAACAGAATAAAAACAAGAACAACACAGCCTCCCTCTTTAAAATGAAAAGTGGGATTCATGAAAAAAAAAAATCTCCATTACTCAGTTCAACACACTCTTTTGCGTGAACGTGGTTAAATAACACTGTTCATTGAACCTGCAATGTAACCTGGCTCAGCAGCCTCTATGGACATAATGGCAGAGGAGAAGAGAGCGAAGAGGACGTTGACGGATGAAGCTAAAAAGAGAAAAGGAGAGAGTGAGCGAGCAAGAAGCCGCCGGACAAGAGTAAACAGACAGAAGAAAATATCCTTCCATGTCACATAGAAGAAAAAATGGTAAAATGGAAAAACTGTGAATTAACTTGACAACCAGCTTGACAGCTGAAATACATCTATGACAAGATACAGCCGACATAGTTTCTGCAATTACCAAGTGGAACACTATTTTAATAATAATACAACTTTTATATTGTTAATATCTGAAGAACTAAACAACTCTACACTGATATATAATGATAATCACATCTGGACTTACACAGCCTTTCTGCAGTTCCTCACAGCTGGAATCAGTCTCCGTCGTCCCTCCTCTGATGTGTTGTACTTCTTCAGGTCCAACTCATCCAGAACCTCCTCTGACATCTGCAGCATGTAGGCCAGAGCTGAGCAGTGGATCTCAGAGAGTTTCTTCTCTGATCTGTTCTCTGACTTCAGGAACTCTTGGATCTCCTGATGGACTGAGTGATCGTTCATCTCCATCAGACAGTGGAAGATGTTGATCTTTCTGTCAGGAGAGAGCTTGCGTTGTTTCTTGTTCATCTTCTTCAGGTTGTTGATGGCTCTCTGGATGATTTCTGGACTGTTGTCTGTCTGACCCAGCAGGCCTCCTAAGAGTCTCTGGTTGGACTCCAGAGAGAGGCCATGAAGGAAGCGAACAAACAGGTCCAGGTGACCATTTTTACTTTCAAGGGATTTCTCCATGGCTTTCCTCAGGAACACATCCAGGGATGTCTTCCCCAAGAAAGACTCTAGGACCTGATCTGTGTTCCTGTTGGTGTAACAGTGGAACAGGTAGACTGCAGCCAGAAACTCCTGAACGCTCAGATGAACAAAGCAGTAGACTGTTTTCTGGAAGATCACACTCTCTCTTTTGAAGATCTCTGTACAAACTCCTGAGAACACCGAGGCCTCTGTGACATCCAGACCACACTGCTCCAGGTCTTCTTGGTAGAACATGATGTTTCCTTTCTCCAGCTGTTCAAACGCCAGCCTCCCCAGCTTCAGAAGAACTTCCCTGTCAGCCTCCGTCAGCTCCTGTGGACTCGTCTCATGTCCTTCATCGTACTTCTTCTTCTTCCTCTTTGTCTGAACCAGCAGGAAGTGTGAGTACAGGTCAGTCAGGGTCTTGGGCAGCTCTCCTCTCTGGTCTGTGGTCAACATGTGGTCCAGAACTGTAGCAGTGATCCAGCAGAAGACTGGGATCAGACACATGATGTGGAGGCTCATGGAGGTCTTGATGTGTGAGATGATTCTGCTGGACAGATCTTCATCACTGACTCTCCTCCTGAAGTACTCCTCCTTCTGAGCGTCAGTGAAGCCTCGTACTTCTGTTACCCTGTCAACACATGAAGGAGGGATCTGATTGGCTGCTGCAGGTCTGGAAGTTATCCAGATGAGAGCCGAGGGAAGCAGATTCCCCTTGATGAGGCTTGTCAACAGCACGCTGACTGATGACTCCTGTGTGACATCAGACACGACATCTTTGTTGTTGAAATCCAGTGAAAGTCTGCTTTCATCCAGGCCGTCAAAGATGAACAGAAGTTTACAGACAGCGAGCTTCTCTGCTGTGACCTTCTGTAATGTTGGATGGAAAACATGGAGCAGCGTGAGAAGACTGAACCGCTCATCTTTGATCAAGTTCAGCTCTCTGAACGAGAGCAGAACCACCAGACTGACATCTTGGTTCTCCGAGCCCTCTGCCCAGTCCAGAGTGAACTTCAGCACTGAGAAGGTTTTTCCAACGCCAGCGACGCCGTTGGTCAGAACGACTCTGATGTGTCTCTGTTGGTCAGGTAAGGCTTTAAAGATGTCGTGGCATTTGATCGGAGTGTCATGGAGGGTCTTCTTCTTGGAAGCTGTCTCAAGCTGCCTCACCTCATGTTGGGTATTAACCTCTTCACTCTGTCCCTCTGTGATGTAGAGCTCAGTGTAGATCCTGTTGAGGAGGGTTCCACTTCCTGTTTCATCACTTCCTTCAGTCACACGTTCACATCTCGTCTTCAGACTGATCTTATGTTCATCTAAAACCTCCTGCAGACCACTATCTGCTGAAAGAGAAGAAAAATATTCTGAGACTGAACAGAGAGAGAATCTGAATAAATAATTTTTTTTTGAATCCATGATGCTCCTGATAATATTAAAAAAACAAATGTCCCTGTAATAAAAGAGAAAGTCCTGTTTTCAGACATGAGGACATCAGCAGACAGATGGACAGTCTTACTTTGTACAGTGCTGGTCTGACTGGCTGTCTGCAGTCCACGTCTTGTTCTGGATCTTTTCCCACACTGGGGACAGGAGGAGTCTCCTGATGAAGCAGACTGGTCCCAGTATGAGGTGATGCAGTGTCTGCAGAACCAGTGTCCACAGCTGGTAGAGACCGGATCCTTCAGGACGTCCTGACACAAAACACAGCAGGACGGCTGCTCCTCCACAGGAACAAGTCTTTTTGTCTTTCTAGATAGAAAGGAAAATCTCTCAGTTTAGAAATCATAGTTATGTTTGAGTGTCAGAAAGCTGTGCTCTCTTCCTAAATGACAATATAATCAGAATCAGAGTCACTTTATTGGCCAGGTGTGTACACACGCGAGGAATTTGAATTTGACTCCAGTTCACTTTGCTCTCAGTTGTACATACAGGTATAGACATTAGGACAGCTTAAAGGACAAGAGACATGACAGGTAGGCACAAACATAAACACAAAAACAGAAAAACATTCAACACAAGAAATAACTACATACATATTTAAAACATATATACATGCACACACACACACACACACACACACACACACACACATATATATATAACATCTGGTGATAGTGCAATGGTGCAGATGATGAAATAGATATGGTGTCTACAACCGGTTGTGTTTTCTGTTCTATACATGAGGTAGGTGGATATAACAGCATATACATATCTATGTACAACAGACTGAATGTAAACAGTGAGGATAAATAAATAAATAAATTATAATGTACAGGTATTGCACAGATTTACAGGGTGATATGACAGATATGCAGAGTAATGTTATTGTCACTGTGAGTCCAGTTTTAGCTGTTGATCACAGTGACAGCCTGTGGGAAGAAACTGTTTCTGTCTGTTTGTTTTAGTGTACAGAGTTCTGTAGCGCCGGCCAGAGGGGAGAAGTTCAAACACTAGCAACACTGTGTAGGAGCCACTGTCACACTGGTCCATTTAAAAAGATCCTCTGGTGTTCATATGTAGTTGTGTTGTCTGTAATTATAATACAAACCAACTTTTTGAAATGTTATTTAAAGAAAAAATATTTGATTTTTAGAAATATTCTAAAATATTTTTTATATATTTTGGCCAATACAATCATATAATGGTAATGATATAATTCTATAAACTGAAGTTAGTATCAGTTCTCTTACTTTGTGTCTGAGGGTCCAGGTTCATTACTGAAGTCTGGAGGAAAATGTTTAGACCTGTCACTCTTCATGGACAGACAGCTGGACATTGTAGACTCTGCTCTCTGTCTGTGGTCCTGACTTCTGTAAACACAAAGATATTTTTATGTTAAATTATCAACACACAGGTCTGACTACACAAATTACTGTTACTGATAGTTCTCTTACTTTGTGTCTGAGGGTCCAGGTTCATTACTGAAGTCTGGAGGATAATGTTTAGACCGGTCACTCTTCATAGACAGACAGCTGGACATTGCAGACTTTGCTCTGTCTTCTTCGTCCTCCACTCTGTCACTCATCTTCTGCACACCAGAGGGTGTTGAGGTAAAGATGTAATGTGTGCAAGCTGTACAACATGAAGACGATGAAGACAAACAGGTAAAATAAGATGTAGAGGAGGAGCGATGAAGTTATTTTAAAGACAACATGTTGATATTTAACAGTGATCCTGAACCTTTGACCAACCTTTATTTATCTACAGAGGAACAACACAATATCCTGAAATTCGAGTCATAACACAGACCTTTGTGTGCATCAGATATTTTATTTAGGCTGTACTTAGTGATAACATTTAATGTTTAACTGTCCAAATATTGTGTATTAGTGTATTATTCAGACAGTCACGGTGTGTCCACAGATGAATCTGACAGTAAAACAGTAACAATGTTGTATCAACACTCTGCCTGAACTTTACTTTCGCTTTTGTTGTACTGCTTTTACTAGAAGTCACGTGTACTTTAGAGCAGTGGTGTAGTCCAGGGTATACCCACTTCTAAACCCCCCCTGATGCGCACCATTCAGTAATATCTGTGAATATATAAATCCCCCATCAAAGGGACAAAATATATGTAGACAATAATCTACCAATTGATTTCTTGATGGTTTTTGTTTTAAACTAATCAATTATGTGGACCTATTAATGCAACCAAATCCCTAAAATTAAAAGGAAAATCCCCAAAGAACAAAAAGACAGCCCTAATAAGTAACATTCATATGAACATAATTAAAATAGCATTATTGTTTCACTGCAATTTATGTGAAATTCTCCATATTTTATCATTTGGCAGTCCTAGTAGTAATGTTAGAAAGTGATATTCATCACATTTATCAACTGATTGTTATGCAAATCGATGGTATAGCTTTAATTAATTAATTTATTTATCATTTTCATTTAAGCCTGTCATTTTTACATGCTGTATTTGTGCTACTTCTGTATTTTGTCCCAGATGCTATGTGTTGAATTGTTGTATTTTCATTTTATTTTATGTAAAGCACTTTGAATCACCTTGTGCTAAAATGTGCTATATAAAGTTGCCTTGCCTACATTTTTGATAATGATAGGCTACATTTAATCAAAGTATTTTACATGACTCATCACATTTATCATACAATTGATGGTAGATTATTACATTAAGAAATGCAGTGTTGGTTATCATTCTATAGGAAATAATCATATGACAGATCTATTGATTGTAAAAAAAAGTTATTATTTATCTAGAATCATTTAGCAAATCAAGCAATTCAATGGAGATGAGGACCCCTATTACAGTAAGTGAATGCAGGTGACAGCAAATCAATCATCTATCTCCTATCAATCAGAGGCCCTAACCCTTGTTACATCAAAACAATGATGATCTCTTTAAATTGCCTCTATGTATGAAATGTGCTATAGGGCAGACATGGTGTGTGTCCCTCACGGTTACGTCTCAACAAAAGCAATCTCAGTAGCCAGAGGAGGACCGGCCACCAGGTCAAAATCAAATATGAGAACATTCTTAGCAATGGTAAGTGCTCCATAATGTAATGTGAAATGTATCAGTCAAAATAGATGCGCAGCTATGAATATATACATATCTTCTTTAATGTACTTATAGATAATATATAATTATTAGTATAAATAATTTCTTTAATACATTTTATTATATATTTTATGTTTTACATATTATTTTATCATTCCATGACAGTTGTGTGTCTCTGTTTCTGTCTATTGGACATTCTTTGATCATAGATGGTGCTAAGCTTCACTTTTAGCCTGCTACAGACCAGGTTTGCCCGGCAGCATAAGTTACCATGGTTACTTGGCTGGCATTCACATTAGCCACCTTGGTGGAACAGGGTTGAGGCTCAGATTGATGGAACGGAAACCTGAGCCACAGTTCTGGCTTAGCCATGGTTGAGGCTTAGCCAGAGTCATAGTTTCCATGGTTACTGAGTTGGGGCTAATCTCAGCCTCTTTGATGGAACCGAACTCTCACTCATATTAGCCAGACTTGGCAATTTAAGCTTGGCTTTGCCTTTAGTGTGCATTCAGACAGGGACAGGCAAAACGGACGCCGGCGGCGTTTTTCAATTCATTTTCAATGAGGGTCGTGCGTTTCCGCACCGGCAGACCACAACGCAGGCGTCGCCGCAAAAAACGTCGCCGGCGACCGGCAAGAGAAGTTGAGCCAGATTCAACTTTTGGGAAAACGGAGCCCCACGTCACGCTCCGGCCGCCAATCAGACACTCAGATCAGTCAAACCTCCACAGACAGCCTGAAATGTCTCTGAAACTGTCTCTGAGACTATCCAGGTGGATTCACGGACTAAACTCTGATAATCTACCTGTGTGTGTGTTCTCACTTTGTTTATTTCATGTACCAGCTTCTAAATCTGAGTCCGACTCGCAATTTACGCCGCAAAATATAATGACACGAAGAAGTTTAATTTGATTTGATGAGAGAGATATGATGAGAGAGAGAGAGAGAGAGAGAGAGAGAGAGCTTTGGTCGAGAGACATAGAGTAACAACACAGAGAGCGAGCACCACCGCACTTCCCCACCACTGGTTGCCGGTTTGCCTGTCCCTGTCTGAACATAGCCTTAATTCAAAAAATGATGATGTTCAATATTTGTAGCGATATTTATATATATCTAACGAAGTATGCTATAAAAATAGTGTTCAGCTATTGAAAACCAAATAATTTCAATTTTATGACACTTTTAAGTTTATCTGATTGGTTTTAATGTTTGGAAGAGAATGATTTGTGTGTTTTATTTAAGATGAAATATGAACAAGGATGCATTGTCAACTTCAGATTTGAAGTATTTTATGTGTGACCAGTAGTAACTACAAACTGCTCCTAATCAAGTCATGCAAGTCTAACAGTGCCATCATCCGTAAATCACTGAACATAGTCCATGACCACCACCACCCATTACACTCATACTTCACCCTCCTCCCCTCCGGTCGAAGGTTCAGACAACTGTCCATCAGAACATCCCGGTTCAGCAAAAGCTTTGTCCCCTCTGCCATCACAGCCTTGAACAGCAGGCGCTAAAGTCTGGTTGTCGGTGTATGTATGTATTCGTATTTTTGTGCATATTGTATGTTTCAGTGTTTTTATTGTTGGTGTTGGAGCAGTACTGTGAAAAAGAATTTCCCCTTAGGGACAATAAAGTATGATTCTGATTCTGATTCTGATCATTTTATAATAGCGAGCAAGTAGAAATGACGGATTTTTGGGTAAACTAAACAGAGTAGTCTTACATGTCACTGTTTCTAAAACAGGGCTTTTTTTCTGGACTACTTTAAAAAAAAAAAAAAAAAAAAGGTGAAAACTGAGAGTATACCCACTTCTCCCGGGACCACTACACCACTGCTTTAGAGTTTTTTTACTGCTTGAATTAGTCAAACTAAAACAGATCAACATAACTCAGGTAACTTGAACTAGTTAACTGTTCTTACCGACCTTGATCGAGGGTTCTGGTTGTAGATCAGCTCCTTCTTTAATCGCAGTCGTGTTGAGCGGAACTCGGCCAGGGTGTGACCGGGAAGAACTTTCCGGTGTGCAGGCGAGCGCTGGCATTGAAACGGTTAAATCCCCCGCAGAGGAAACGGAAACAGCTTCTCGACCGTGAGGTCGTGCCGTTAGTTAACGGACGGTAACGGACCAAGCTTTAGCATAGGATACACCGGACCATCCTTTACCGAAGGAAAGGAGGGAGTGCCGTCCCACAAGTCCACCATTGGCAGCGACAGAAAAATGAGTCACCGTTCATCATTCACAACCAGACAGAAAACCAGAGGCGTCACTAGGTTTTAAGGACAGGGGGGGCTTAGCCCCAAGGACAGCTAGCAAAGACTGAGAAATGATTTATTAGTTATTAGTAGTTATTTATATATATGAATAATAGTCGTGGATGCCTTTTGTTTTTTAAGCAACATTTCCATCATATGAGAAGACTGTTTGAGTGAATATAAACTAAATATAAAAACATTGAATCACATCAGTGAAATCATTTTGTTCTTCCTTTCATGCTCATTAGTTACAGGAACAACATTTTCAATCATTTATTAACTCAAATAATCAGTTATCACATGATGAGTTCATCAGTTCAAATGTTGATTAGAGATGAATTATTTTTATGTTATCAACGTTTACAACATCACAGATATTTTG
The DNA here is from genome assembly GCA_946959425.1 of Argyrosomus regius. Classification (NCBI taxonomy): domain Eukaryota; kingdom Metazoa; phylum Chordata; class Actinopteri; family Sciaenidae; genus Argyrosomus; species Argyrosomus regius. Next base: position 98,072 of record CAMPSB010000249.1, on the reverse strand, counting down.
TTCTGTCACATCAAGTACATATAAAGTAGAAACAGGTAACAAGTTCTCCTTTTACATGTGTTGGTAAAACTGATATTTATTAGTGCTTTACAGTTTTTTTCAGTCGTAACAAGCGTTTGTCCAACCAGTTGTAAACACAGTTAGCACAGCATCGGTCTTTTGTGGCCATACCATTCACACATTTCATGTCGTTTTCACACAACATGCAGTCAGTGAACACATTTCCACAATGCTTACATTTTCTTAACAGACAAGCTATACCTCCCAACAAAATTATGGATTTTTTTGTATTATTTACGAATGTTAACACACAACATCCCACAATAGCAAAAACAATATTCCAAACCTTAGATACAGTATAAAAACCTCTGCTTCTGCAATGATATCAGTTCAAATACAATATATCTCAGCTGATAGTACAGTTTTTTTCAATCGCTAACAAGCGCTTACCCATACTTCAGATACTTTTTCTAAACTGCTGGCTGCAGGGACATCACAGCTGATGATTGCCAAGGGTGGATCCGACATACCAAGCGGTTTTATCGCCTTGGATAATATCAGATGCGATGCTGATGAAAACATGTGGCCTAACCCTGAAGATCGCAGAGATCAGATACAGTCATTTTGTGCTTTTTTTAGTTCCTCCTTTTTATCTGGGCTTTTTGCTGTTGTTTTTTGTGTTTCATGGATATTTTGTTCACTGTAAGAAATACTGTAAAACTTTTTCTGTTCTATCATACTGTAAACAGTATTTCTACTGTACCTCCTGTAGTAAACAGTAAAGGAAAAAAAATGATTTGCTTTTTACTGGAATGCTTTTGAATGTGAACATTATATGTGTTCCCAACCAAGACATTTAGTGTAAAAACGGTGGATTGCATGTCTTGCATGCAAATACCTGTAAAACTGAAACATAAAAGTCTATGCAGTTTTTGTAATGTCAACAATAGCCAGTATTTTGAAACCTGGTGTACTTTGACTGACTGCATGTACCTTGTGAAGTGAAAACAAGTGTTATTCTTTGACGGAATAATTTTATTTTCAGTGTTTTGGTAGTGTGTGCAGAGAAAGATGTGTTCTATTTTGAAATGAAGAGTTAGTATATATCTAACAAAATGTGTTTTTTTGAAGAAAATTATCAATTTGGCCAATTGTGTTTTGTAGGTGTGAGTCTGTGTTAAGAGTTTAGAAAAAGTATCTGAAGTATGGGTAAGCGCTTGTTAGCGATTGAAAAAAACTGTAAATCACAAACAGAGTTTCAAGGTTCAGTGTGTAACTTTCAGGTTGATCTGTTGGCAGAAATGGAATATAATATGCATAACTATGTTTTCAGCAATATATAATCACCTTAAAAAATGAATCATGTTTTCATGACCTTAGAATTAGCCTTTTATATCTACATATGCCGCGGGCCGCCTCACATGGAGTTTGAAATCTTGTGCCGCCATGTTTGTTACAGTAGTCCAGAACAGACAGAAGAGCCTGCAGACCGTGTTTCACCAATATATTGCTGACAAAGCAGGAAAAGAAGTAGAAGAACATCATGACGCCATGATGAACTCTTTTGTCACATGACCAAAACTGCTGAGTTCAATGCAATCAGAAATTTCACTACCAGATACCATCAAATCTTACACACTGTACCTTTAAGTCAGAGTTTAATTTTAACTTGTGTGCTGGGTTTAATTTCAAAAATTTACATTAATTGATGTTGTATATGAATTTTTAATTATCTCTCTTTTTTTTAACCATGAATTTTAAACTGAAGGAAACATAACATGGAAACTCATATGAAGTAAATAACTCATATCAATGATAAAATTTGATAAACAAACCACAATCAAAAAAAATGAGCCAAAGAAACAAACTGATGAGCTGATCTAGACTAAATAATAATATAATAATCTTTGAATAATAACAATGATGATTTAGATTTTGAACAGTAACAATCAAAAGAGAAGAAATGAATTAAAAGAAACACAATCTGAATGAGTAAATGTTTGAACTTGAAACCAAATCACCATAAAAAGCTCAAAGGAAACTCACTTTATACCACAACCTTCACCAAAATAAGGATTAAGTACAAAAGTATAAATGAATATATGTCAATAAATGAAAATACAAAGTATATTAACTTTATTTTGAATTTGGTCTTTTTTCACATTGCTTTCTGAAAAAGAATCCAGGCATAAATTCTCCTCTCAACATATTTTCTTGAGTCCTTCTAATCGTTTTATAAACATGATTACTGAATATAAAGTCTAGAATCTGCATGTTAAACTTCTTTTTTACATCAAACATCATATACAACATGAAATATTAAAATGTGCTGACGTTCCATCAAAATCCAGACATCATCTGTGATCAGTTGAGACTCTTCAGTAAAGCCTTGATTGAATCTAGACTTTGTTCAGGTTTTATCTACTTCATTTATCATGACATGAGAAACAGCTGCTGTTAGTGATAATAACCAAACTTTACACATGAAATGTCAACTTCCACTCAAGTTCAGAAATATGTGGAGATTAACTGCACCACTCCATCAGTCCACAGGGTGGAGCTGTGACAGAAAGCAAACCAGAAACATCCATTAAATGTGTCAATATACAGTTATGTTGTCATGAACTGAACTAATCTGTAGAAGCTCTTTGGGTTCAGTTATGAATGAATGAAGAATGTCACATGATCCAGAGGAACACACATGATGATGGTGGACTTGACATTGTGTCTGACAGTGGAGCTGATCTCAGAGCAGTTCAGACTGCAGCACTGACAGTCATCTCCACTTGTTGTGATTCCTCCGTCAGTCTCTGCTGGATGAAGCTCTCCTCTCCACTCCACCTCCCAGTAACATGGCCCAGTCAGAGCTGATGCTGCTGCTTCAACCTCTCTGGATCATCAGGACTCAGCTGATCCTCTCTCACCGCAACCGTTTCCATCTGATGAGAGAAGCAGACAGACAACAGAAGTCATGAATCAGTGTTTACAGAGACTCCCTTCATCAGCTGTCAGTCAGTGATGCAGCACATCCAGTATAAAGACCAGCAGGGACTTCAGTCCTGTTCAGACACAAGTGGAGCGGCTGTGTAGCGTAGCCAGCTTCCTTTCAGCTCTCATGTTAACGTGTTGGAGTGAAGCTCACAGACCTGCAGAGACTTTGAGCATCAAGTCTGTTGACTCTGCACATTTCACTCAAGTACACAGTGGAAATAAAGTGCTGACAGTCCCTGAACGCATCAAACATGTAAATATGGAGTCTGTTCTAAAAACATTTGGACTAAACTAAAGACACATGGACAGATAAATATATGATGTTAAAGGTCCTACATGTTCAGACAAAGACTGAAGCTGTGGTTACTGGACTTCAGCAGAGGTTCTGCTCTGTACAAAGACCACATGGTCACTAAATGTAATGATGGTTCTTTGCAGGCTTCAGTCAGACTGATCTGAGAGCTGTGACAAAGATGAACTGATCACTTCTTTAGTGTTGAAATGAGAGAACAAACACTTTGAGATCAGATCTGATGAATGAGGACCACTGTCTCTGTACATCTTGTAATGCTGTCAGCTGTAATCAGCTTTATTTCCTGTAGACATGAACACAACAACAACAGTCGTCTTCACATCAACCAAAAACACATGATCACAACGAGCTTCTGGCTCATCTGATTGGCTGACTGTTCTCTCTCTCTCTGTCTTTCTGTCCAATCCTGAAGCCTGTCACCGTTCTCCTCTCACAGCTTCACTGAGGAAAGCAGCCGCTGAGAAGGTCGGAGGTTTACAGGAAATACTGGATCTGTGCTTTGATACGAACTGTGTTTAGTACAATACTGCTGAGACCAACATAGACTGACTGCAACCCTCTACTGACCTCAGAGTCTGCAGACTGCAGTGTGGACTCTCCACAAGATCAGACAGCAGCTTCACTCCTGAATCCTGCAGGTCGTTTCCTTTCAGGTTCAGCTCTGTCAGATGGGAGGGGTTGGACTTCAGAGCTGAGGCCAGAGAAGCACAGCTGATCTCTGACAACCTGCAGTCCTCCAATCTGAATAAAGAATAAATGATGTAACTTTAGAAGACAATGTTCCTGCTTGAAATCATTCAATGTTTAATAATCTGTTCAGAGCTGAAGAAGGTTTAGAAAGTAGAAGTTTAGAAAATGGAAACTCCAAACACCTGAACCCAACAGGATGCAGGTTCAAAACAATGTGTGTGTGTGTGTGTGTGTGTGTATTTATATACAGTACCAGTCAAAAGTTTGGATGCACTTTCTCATTCAATGTTTTTTCTTTACTTTCTATTATTTTCTACATTGCAGATTAACAGTTATTATTAGAGAGTAATTAGTGAAATTTCTTGCCTTCTTACTGTATTTCAGACCATCGGTTGTGTTGTTTAGATGAAGTGTTGGTACACAGTAAATAGCTCTATCTAGTTGAAATATTCAACTTTTTCCACAAAGATTTTTACATTAAGATGAACGGAACAATGGACCACTGTCTCTGTACATCTTGTAATGCTGTCAGCTGTAATCAGCTTTATTTCCTGTAGACATGAACACAACAACAACAGTCGTCTTCACATCAACCAAAAACACATGATCACAACGAGCTTCTGGCTCATCTGATTGGCTGACTGTTCTCTCTCTCTCTGTCTTTCTGTCCAATCCTGAAGCCTGTCACCGTTCTCCTCTCACAGCTTCACTGAGGAAAGCAGCCGCTGAGAAGGTCGGAGGTTTACAGGAAATACTGGATCTGTGCTTTGATACTAACTGTGTTTAGTACAATACTGCTGAGACCAACATGGACTGACTGCAACCCTCTACTGACCTCAGAGTCTGCAGTCTGCAGTGTGGACTCTCCAGAAAATCACACAGCAGCTTCACTCCTGAATCCTTCAGCTTGTTGTAGCTCAGGTCCAGCTCTGTCAGATGGGAGGGGTTGGACTTCAGAGCTGAGGCCAGAGAAGCACAGCTGATCTTTGACAAACTGCAGAGCTCCAATCTGAATAAAGAATAAATGATGTTGATAAAAATCCATTTATGATCCAATCAGATGTGTTCAGGTTTGAAATGTGCAGCTCAACATTACTATGTCCTAATCAATGAGCTTTTCTCTAAAATGAGTAGAGTGACTTTGTCATTGTGTTATTGTGGATCATCATAATGTCAGCCTTCTACAGACATCATCCAAACGTCAGCACAACATTCAGACAACCATTCAGTGTGTGTGTGTGTGTGTGTGTGTGTGTGTGTGTGTGTGTTGAAATCAACAGAAACCAAAGAAATATTTCTACTTCAACAAGTAAACTTGATCATTTCAAACAAATCTGAGTTCAGAGGATCTTCTGTATACAGATGTGACTATTTACCAACAATTCTAAACATTCATTGACTTTAACCACTAACAGAGGACATTTTCTACAGTTTCTTTAAGAAACACAAGTCTTTGTGACTGCAGACTAAATTTAATACAACAAACATGAAAATATGAACAAAAGGAAATTTACAACTTTATGGATGTAAGTTATGTCTGAACATAAATTAGCTTCAATTGTTAATTAAACATCAGATCTACAATAGTAACAGAGAGTCAGTGAACTGACCCCAGAGTCTTCAGTCTGCAGTGTGGACTCTGCAGAAAATCACACAGCAGCTTCACTCCTGAATCATGCAGCTTGTTTACAGTCAGGTTCAGCTCTGTCAGATGGGAGGGGTTGGACTTCAGAGCTGAGGCCACGACTTCACAGTGAGTCTCTGAGAGTCCACAGTCAGAAAGTCTGTGATGAAACATATTTTACAACATGTGTTATTATGAAAGTAGACATTATAAGAATATACTTTTTTGATAGTAGCTGCTTAAGAGTGTTTGTGAAGGGACGTACATACAAATACAACTTAGTGAACAATTACAGTTGAAAAAGATGATCTCTGTCTGTGAGTTACCTGCTGCTGTCAGGTTCACGTGCATAAGTGGGAAAATGTAGTGACTGTTGAAACAGGTCGGGGATTAAACAAATCATTTGACAATATTAGATCTGTATATACACTACTCACAACATGTTTGGGATATTCGGCTTTCAAATGACATTTCAGAGTGCACCTAAACTGCACTCTAACCTTTACAGGTACTTTCATGAAGTTTAAATTGATATTGTTAACATTATCCAGCAATCCACATCAGTCACTTGTGGCTACAGGGACCACAAAAGTTACAAACTCAATTTGAATAATAACTAGACGGGCACAGACCTCTGCCAAGGTCAATAATCCAGTCTTCTATGATATGCAAACCGGCAAGTGTAACCACTAGATATATCTGTATAATAACTAGGGTTGCAAAATTTTCAAAGTTGGAAACTTTCCATGGGAATTAACCGTGAATTTACAAATTTCAAGGTTGGCCCTTTAACAGGGAACTTAAATATAGTTGGTGAAAATATATTTTATCATAATCTTGACTAAAACAACCAGATTTCATGCAGGTACACTTGAATATCTGCTATTCCTCAGTCACATGCACATAGCACACTGCTTACTGCAGGGCTATTGAGGCCACGCCCCCTACCTGCACAGGTGATTTCTGTACCTGGACCACACTTTAGGGCCCAGAGCACACAGAGACTGTTGAAGACACACATTTGAGCTTGTGGACTGCATAATATTGTTCAATAAAATAATTCAAACTTGATAAAGTTCTACTTACAAATAAATCTGTTGAAATGTTTTTTAAATTGTATTATTTTGCATGTCTGCTTATGACAAAACGAATATGATACATTTTGTTACCCCCAATTTCCAGTTAATACCTGTGATTCAAAAACAGGATCGATTAATGGGAAGGCATGCATGGTTACAGTACTTGACATCTGCTTTCAGCACCCCTCCACACAGCTATGTTCTCAGATGCAGGCATCAAGTTTAAATACTTGACCAACAGTGTTTTACAGGTTGATGCTTTGAACAGCTGTTCACTTGCCACTTTTTGTTTTTTCAATGTAATTTTCAGTTTATGAAATCAAACTTTTTTGTGCAAGCAAACAACCATATACATTACTTTTCAGTACATGTTTTTAGGCTCAAGATCAGGCTATATTCGTGATTTTGTACTGTCATACTAACCAAAAACTTCTTACTGAGAATCATTATAAAGTTTCAGGGTGTCCCTGGTGCCGGAGGACAGGGAGAGACACTGAATTAGGGATGCACCGATCCGATATTGGTATCAGTCCGGATATTGAAGAAAATTCTAGATCGGGTATCGGTGACAATGGGCCGATCCATATCGGCCGATCTATTCAGTCTAACTCTACGCTGTCCGCTGTGAGTGACGTCATACGCAAGCAACACGCCGTGCAGAAGCCCACATTGTTTTCAAAATGGAGCGAGCGAAAGGATCGGCTATCTGGAACTTTTTCACACTACCTCAGCCAACAAACTCGACGGCTGCCTGCAATACCTGGGCAGTAAATGTTCCGAGGGGTGGTGGTGAAACTTCAAGTTACAACACAACCAACTTAATCAAGCACCTACAGAAACTTCACGCCAGAGAGCACGCAGAGTTCACTGAACTGAGTAAACAAAACGGAGGCGGTATGAAGCAGCTAACTTTGAAGGAGATGAAGGAAAGAGGTGAAAAATTTACACTTAATAGTGTGCAGGCAAGTCTGCTGATGTTGCAGTCTGATGTTGCCTTGCACAAAATAATGATCCCAGTCTTTTCCACACAATGAGACAGACCGTTTGTTACTGTAATTTCGCACTTTCTGTATTGGTATTGGATCGGTATTGGCCGATACTAAATCTCAGATATCAGTATCGATATCGGAGGTGAAAAAAGTGGATCGGTGCACTGAATGAAGCCGTTTTCAAGGATAAATTCCAGACTAGAATCGTTGTTTCACACATGTAGCACACAACATGAGACAAAACTTTACAAACCAAGTCTCAAAATGACGTCACAGCTCTGTGACACAGGCAAAAACTGACTGAACAGCTAGCTAAACAGCTAAACTGTAGAGTCGATGCTCCGTGTTTAGATCCCGCTGTACACAATACCATTGGCTGTAGAGCGTGACAATCTGCCAATAAAAACATGAACCCCCTCCTTGGATCTACATTGATCTCCTGAATGGCCTCTGTGAAGTCTAAATGACAGAAATCCATCATAGCGAAGAAGAACATTAATAAATGTAGTAACTACATAGAACAACTACGTGGTATGAAAAATAAGTCTATTGTTCAGTCCATGTAATAAATTCTGGCAAACTTTTAACAAACAAACTTACAACAAATCATGTGCTATTCTTTAAAAAAATAATACCTCGTAAACAGGGGTACTTTTAAATATTTTTTAAAGGCCTTCATTTTCACTAAGTTTATTTACTACTTCTACTACCTCCCTACATTCTGCTGTGGTCCAGCTGAAAACAAAAGCAAAAAAAGAATATGAAGATTTAAAAGTAACATCATGTAACTTTTCTCTCATGAACGAACAAAGTTTACCTCCTGTTGATCCACACTGACCTGTGATCAGGTGAATGGTGTCTCTGTCATTCGTACGTCTGTTCTCACACTATGTAACTTTGGGCTCCGGGTCGGGAGAAGTACGTAACGCTTTACGGCACTAAGTCACACACCACCAACTATTTCACTGATTTTGGTGAAACTGGATCATATTTTATGGAGAAAATGTTTTCTGGTTTTCCCTCTGATGTCCTCCGGCTGCTCCGCCTCAACTCTCTGTGATTTACAGAGTTTATGATGGACAGTGAAGTAAACTGCTGACAGCTGTAGCTGCTGTTAGCTCATGTTAGCTCAGTTTGTTAGTTGGACTGCCCGGACTGTGAGCTCAGAGCACCAGGGGAGTGTTAGTGTTTGTACCTCAGGCGTTTTGGACTATCGGGAAGAAGAAGAAGAAGAAGAAGAAGAGGAGGAGGTTTACAGGCCTGTGACAGAATACATCCGACATATTTTTTTGCAACAAACAAGTGGAACATTATTTTAAGATTCATTTTATATTGTTAATATCTGAAGAACTAAACAAATCTACACTGATTTATAATGTTAATCACATCTGGACTTACAGAGCCTTTCTGCAGTTCCTCACAGCTGGAATCAGTCTCCGTCGTCCCTCCTCTGATGTGAAGTACTTCTTCGGGTCCAACTCATCCAGAACCTCCTCTGACATCTGCAGCATGTAGGCCAGAGCTGAGCAGTGGATCTCAGAGAGTCTCTTCTCTGATATTTTCTCTGACTTCAGGAACTCTTGGATCTCCTGATGGACTGAGTCATCGTTCATCTCCATCAGACAGTGGAAGATGTTGATGCTTCTGTCAGGAGAGATATCATCACTGTTCATCTCCTTCAGGTTGTTGATGGCTCTCTGGATGATTTCTGAACTGTTGTCTGTCTGACCCAGCAGGCCTCCTAAGAGTCTCTGGTTGGACTCCAGAGAGAGGCCATGAAGGAAGCGAACAAACAGGTCCAGGTGACCATTTTTACTTTCAAGGGATTTCTCCATGGCTTTACTCAGGAACACATCCAGGGGTGGGTCAGTGCCATCATCATATCCAAAAACTGTATAAATCTTCTTGAGAAAAGATTTAGGTTTTGAGTCCCAGTGTCTGTAGTCTTTACCCAGGAAGTCCTTCAGTACCTCTGTCTTCTTGTTGGTGTAACAGTGGAACAGGTAGACTGCAGCCAGAAACTCCTGAACGCTCAGATGAACAAAGCAGTAGACTGTTTTCTGGAAGATCACACTCTCTCTTTGGAAGATCTCTGTACAAACTCCTGAGTACACCGAGGCCTCTGTGACATCCAGACCACACTGCTCCAGGTCTTCTTGGTAGAACATGATGTTTCCTTTCTCCAGCTGTTCAAACGCCAGCCTCCCCAGCTTCAGAAGAACTTCCCTGTCAGCCTCCGTCAGCTCTTGTGGACTCGTCTCATGTCCTTCATCGTACTTCTTCTTCTTCCTCTTTGTCTGAACCAGCAGGAAGTGTGAGTACAGGTCAGGCAGGGTCTTGGGCAGCTCTCCTCTCTGGTCTGTGGTCAACATGTGGTCCAGAACTGTAGCAGTGATCCAGCAGAAGACTGGGATCAGACACATGATGTGGAGGCTCCTGGAGGTCTTGATGTGTGAGATGATTCTGCTGGACAGATCTTCATCACTGACTCTCCTCCTGAAGTACTCCTCCTTCTGAGCGTCAGTGAAGCCTCGTACTTCTGTTACCCTGTCAACACATGAAGGAGGGATCTGATTGGCTGCTGCAGGTCTGGAAGTTATCCAGATGAGAGCCGAGGGAAGCAGATTCCCCTTGATGAGGCTTGTCAACAGCACGCTGACTGATGACTCCTGTGTGACATCAGACACGACCTTCTTCTTCTTCTTGAAATCCAGTGAAAGTCTGCTTTCATCCAGGCCGTCAAAGATGAACAGAAGTTTACAGACAGCGAGCTTCTCTGCTGTGACCTTCTGTAATGTTGGATGGAAAACATGGAGCAGCGTGAGAAGACTGAACCGCTCATCTTTGATCAAGTTCAGCTCCCTGAACGAGAGCAGAACCACCAGACTGACATCTTGGTTCTCCGAGCCCTCTGCCCAGTCCAGAGTGAACTTCAGCACTGAGAAGGTTTTTCCAACGCCAGCGACGCCGTTGGTCAGAACGACTCTGATGTGTCTCTGTTGGTCAGGTAAGGCTTTAAAGATGTCGTGGCATTTGATCGGAGTGTCATAGAGGGTCTTGTTCTTCTTGGAAGCTGTCTCAAGCTGCCTCACCTCATGTTGGGTATTAACCTCTTCACTCTGTCCCTCTGTGATGTAGAGCTCAGTGTAGATCCTGTTGAGGAGGGTTCCACTTCCTGTTTCATCACTTCCTTCAGTCACACGTTCACATCTCGTCTTCAGACTGATCTTATGTTCATCTAAAACCTCCTGCAGACCACTATCTGCTGAAAGAGAAGAAAAAGAGAGTTAGACTGAACAGAGTGAGAATCTGAATAAATAAAATGTTTTTGAATCCATGATGCTCCTGATAATATTAAAATTAAAATTCAATGTCCCTGTAATAAAAGAGAAAGTCCTGTTTTCAGACATGAGGGCATCAGCAGACAGCAGACAGTCTTACTGTGTACAGTGCTGGTCTGACTGGCTGTCTTCAGTCCAGGTCTTGTTCTAGATGTTTCTTCACACTGGGGACAGGAGGAGTCTCCTGATGAAGCAGACTGAAGACTAAAGCACCGTAAGAAACACAAAAGAGAACACATACTGTGAACAGAAGTAAGGCTTCTCAGGACTGAACTGCAAATCAGCAAAGTGGGACAGTTTGGATTGTTATATTTTAATCAACAAACTTTAATAGAAAATTTGTGAAAACAAAGAAGCAAACAGAACATAACATAATTATTACACAGGTAATAAAAACTTTTGTACCATACTGGCCAGAGTAAGTCAATACTCATTACAAGATGTCATTCCCCCCTCTGTCTCTGCACGGGTTTCCACATGGATGAAAGAACATCACTTCCAGCTGAACCTCTCAAAAACTGAACTGCTGCTCCTCCCAGCCAAACCTACTATACACCATGACATCAACATCAGAATTGACTCCGTGTGTCTCGCCCTCACCAGGGTGGTGAGAAACTTAGGGGTTATGATTGATGACCAACTGACCTTCTCCAATCATGTCGATTCAGTTGCCCGGTCACGCCGCTTTGCACTTTACAACATCATAAACATCAGGCCTTACCTAACTCAACATGCTACTCAACTCCTGACACAAGCTGTGTTCATCTCAAGACTAGATGACTGTAACGTCCTCCTGACGGGCCTCCCAGCCTGCACAGTGAAACCCCTTCAGATTTTTCAGAACATGGCGGCTCGCCTGGTCTACAACCAACTCAAAAGGTCACGTTACCCTGCTGCTCATCGAGCTCCACTGGCTACCTGTAGCAATTTTATTAATTCCAAGAAATAAAGAACTTTGTTTTAACCAAGAACAACTGATTTATGTTACTTTATATCTCATCACGAGCGGGGATGTTACAAGTCATCATAACCTCCTGAAGATTAAACTGAACTTGCTTAACAATTTTAGGACTGACTGACTCTAACAGACACACTATGAACGGACTTCTTGGTAACTCGCTAGCCAAAAACATTAAGCCATAATATCCCATAATGCAACACTCTGTGTAGGAGCCAGTGTCATAGTGAATATGTGAATATTGTTTGGAAATATTTTATATTTTGAAATATTTTTTAATATATTTTGGCCAGTACAATCATATAATGGTAATGATATTATTCTATAAACTGAAGTTGGTATCAGTTCTCTTACTTTGTGTCTGAGGGTCCAGGTTCATTACTGAAGTTTAGAGGAAGACGTTTCAACCAGTCACTCTTCATAGACAGACAGCTGGACATTGCAGACTTTGCTCTGTCCTCTTCGTCCTCCACACTGTCACTCATCTTCTGCACTTCAGAGGGTGTTGAGGTAAAGATGTAATGTGTGCAAGCTGTACAACATGAAGACGATGAAGACAAACAGGTAAAATAAGATGTAGAGGAGGAGCGATGAAGTTATTTTAAAGACAACATGTTGATATTTAACAGTGATCCTGAACCTTTGACCAACCTTTATTTATCTACAGAGGTACAACACAATATCCTGAAATTCGAGTCATAACACAGACCTTTGTGTGCATCAGATATTTTATTTAGGCTGTACTTAGTGATAACATTTAATGTTTAACTGTCCAAATATTGTGTATTAGTGTGTTATTCAGACAGTCACGCTGTGTCCACAGATGAATCTGACAGTAAAACAGTAACAATGTTTGTTGGAGCCATATTGAATCTTAAGATATAATTAGAAAATACGTAAACTTGTTTTCAGTTAATTATGGTATTTTTTATTTATAAAAGAAATGATCTAGATCTGGATCATCCTAGTTTAAAATGTATACAGGTGCTTAAAGACGTTTGTTTTATTTCAGTTTGATGGTGACGTATGTGATGCGCTATTTAATTTTTATGAATGAACGTTTGGAGTGGTTAGGTGGCGGACCACACACTCACACACAAATGTTTTGACCTTGCGTGTCAACTTACTCGTTTAATTTTGTTTTCTAATTTAGTAAAGTCAGCCGGAGAGTTATGTTCAATGAACATCAGACTCTGGTAACTGTGCACCTCAACATCAGCTGGCTAAAAGGAGACACACACAGATGATCCACTTCAGTGTTGTTAACACTCTGACTGAACTTTACTTTCGGTTTTGTTGTCCGGACATGTCCACTTTTCACGTCCTGTCCGCGACATTTTACATTTATAAATTCATGAAAATGTTTTCACTGTTTTTCATGGGACCATTACGAGTGTACTTAAACTGACTGGCGCTTTGCACAGAATACTACGGTACTTTGTTCATGAACCTCTGAGCATCCTGTCTGAGTTTGTGTCTCTAAATAAGATCACCCAGGTAACTCGAACTAGTTAACTGTTCTCACCGACCTTGATCGAGGGTTCTGGTTGTAGATCAGCTCCTTCTTTAATCGCAGTCGTGTTGAGCGGAACTCGGCCCAGGGTGTGACCGGGAAGAACTTTCCGGTGTGCAGGCGAGCACTGGCATTGAAACGGTTAAATCCCCCGCAGAAGAAACGGTAACAGCTTCTCGCTTGTTCACGGTCGTGTCGTTAGTTAACGGACGGTAACGGACCAAGCTTTAGCATAGGACACACCGGACCATCCTTTACCGAAGGAAAGGAGGAAATGCCGTCCCACAACACGACACGTGGGTGTCACCGTTCATCACTCACAACCAGACAGAAGAAAGAAAACATTAATGTATTTAAACAGTGTGACAGCCTGCAGCAGAGTGTGTGAATATGAACATACGTGTTGACGTGATGTCAAACTTTGATCAGGAAGTGTGTTCTGTTGTTGACTAGTGATGTGTCGTTCGCGAACGAGCCGGCTCTAAGAGCCGATTCTTCAAAGTGAACGACAAAACCCTGCACAGAATAAATATATATATATAAAAATAAAAACACACAAATCATTCATAATTGCTAAACTAGGCTGATATAGAAGACTAAATACTAAATGAAGAGCCATTTGAGCCAAAAGAGACGAATCTTTGAAAAGAGCTGAACTTCCCATCACTGTTGTTGACTGTGGAGCTGCGTTCACACACAGAGTACAAACTGTTTGTAACTGTGACATCCAGCGTCCTGCAGATCATCATGAAGTTACCGTTGCTGATTAATCATATATCTTTGCCATAACTTGCTAACATGTTTCTATATGAGTGGACAGGAGGGTGAGCGACCATACCAGCTAACAAACACTTCATCTGACTTCTGTGACAGGTGGACAATATTCATCTATTATTTGAACTCTGACGTTGATGATGAAGTCACATTTTTCACTGGGTTGTCCAGTTTATATTTCCTGCATGAAACAACACGGTCAGAGCGCGCGGGGAGTATCTAGGAAGTATCTCAGATGAGCGTTTTCCATCAAGGAAAAGTGGTTAGGAAAGGACTTAGGAGCTATTTTTTTTGACTGTTTGACTGTACCCCAAGTCTCTCCCCTCTTCTTTGTTTCCTTTCTCTCTTGTCCTCTCCTCTTTCCTCATCTTACGTCTCTCTTCTCTTCTTCTGACTTCTTTTGTCTCAGTGATACTTCTCTCTTTGCCTTCCTCGTCTTTGTTCACTAATTGATTTTGATCCAGAATATTTGATGATTGGACATTGGTGAATATTAAAGAATCAGTCTTGAGGGTTAAATGTGAAATTCTGCAGTCATGATGGTGATTTTTGTGATCTGTCTTGATGCATCCTATAAAACCTGGAAATCTTCAGTGCTGATTTCTAGTCATGGAAAAGTCCTGGAAAATAAGGATTAATCAAAATGTTCCTGAAAACAGAAAGCTGTCCTAAATAAGCATTATAATGTACGATAAACATAACCACGTTTCTACATTTACACACTTCTTTCATGATTATATGAAGGTGTTATTGGAGTTTGTCCCAGTGGATTGAAACTGTAACTGTGCATCACAACCTTGTTCTGTTTTTTATGACACGTTTGAATTGTTGTCTTTGTCTTTGTCTTGTTGTCTTTTAGGGAGTCTGTATCACAAAGTTTCTGCCCGCTAATAAAAGTTATTACCACCAAACTATGTGACTGTGGGACTGAATAATAGTCGTGGATGCTTTTTATTTTTTATGCAACATTTCCATCATATGAGAAGACTGTTTGAGTGAATATAAACTAAATATAAAAACAGTAAAACACATCAGTGAAATCATTTGGCAGTTATGAAGTTATGAATGAATGAAGAATGTCACATGATCCAGAGGAACACACATGATGATGGTGGACTTGACATTGTGTCTGACAGTGGAGCTGATCTCAGAGCAGTTCAGACTGCAGCACTGACAGTCATCTCCACTTGTTGTGATTCCTCTGTCAGTCTCTGCTGGATGAAGCTCTCCTCTCCACTCCACCTCCCAGTAACATGGCCCAGTCAGAGCTGATGCTGCTGCTTCAACCTCTCTGGATCATCAGGACTCAGCTGATCCTCTCTCAACACAAACACCTTTCTCATCACTCACACTCTGACAGAGATCACCACCGTTTCCATCTGATAAGAGAAGCAGACAGACAACAGAAGTCATGAATCAGTGTTTACAGAGACTCCCTTCATCAGCTGTCAGTCAGTGATGCAGCACATCCAGTATAAAGACCAGCAGGGACTTCAGTCCTGTTCAGACACAAGTGGAGCGGCTGTGTAGCGTAGCCAGCTTCCTTTCAGCTCTCATGTTAACGTGTTGGAGTGAAGCTCACAGACCTGCAGAGACTTTGAGCATCAAGTCTGCTGACTCTGCACATTTCACTCAAGTACACAGTGGAAATAAAGTGCTGACAGTCCCTGAACGCATCAAACATGTAAATATGGAGTCTGTTCTAAAAACATTTGGACTAAACTAAAGACACATGGACAGATAAATATATGATGTTAAAGGTCCTACATGTTCAGACAAAGACTGAAGCTGTGGTTACTGGACTTCAGCAGAGGTTCTGCTCTGTACAAAGACCACATGGTCACTAAATGTAATGATGGTTCTTTGCAGGCTTCAGTCAGACTGATCTGAGAGCTGTGACAAAGATGAACTGATCAGTTCTTTAGTGTTGAAATGAGAGAACAAACACTTTGAGATCAGATCTGATGAATGAGGACCACTGTCTCTGTACATCTTGTAATGCTGTCAGCTGTAATCAGCTTTATTTCCTGTAGACATGAACACAACAACAACAGTCGTCTTCACATCAACCAAAAACACATGATCACAACGAGCTTCTGGCTCATCTGATTGGCTGACTGTTCTCTCTCTCTCTGTCTTTCTGTCCAATCCTGAAGCCTGTCACCGTTCTCCTCTCACAGCTTCACTGAGGAAAGCAGCCGCTGAGAAGGTCGGAGGTTTACAGGAAATACTGGATCTGTGCTTTGATACTAACTGTGTTTAGTACAATACTGCTGAGACCAACATGGACTGACTGCAACCCTCTACTGACCTCAGAGTCTGCAGACTGCAGTGTGGACTCTTCACAAGATCAGACAGAGGCTTCACTCCTGAATCCTTCAGGCTGTTGAGTCTCATATCCAACACTCTCAGATGGGAGGGGTTGGACTTCAGAGCTGAGGCCAGAGAAGCACAGCTGATCTCTGACAAACTGCAGTCCCTCAATCTGAATAAAGAATAAATGATGTTGATAAAAATCCATTTAGAATCCAATCAGATGTGTTCAGGTTTGAAATGTGCAGCTCAACATTACTATGTCCTAATCAATGAGCTTTTCTCTAAAATGAGTAGAGTGACTTTGTCATTGTGTTATTGTGGATCATCATAATGTCAGCCTTCTACAGACATCATCCAAACGTCAGCACAACATTCAGACAACCATTCATGTCAACACAGATTAATAACATGCTGCTGCTGATCTCAGTCAAGTAAGTGTGTGTGTGTTCTGAAGAATCGATATCAATGATCAGCCATGATTTGTCAAAACACATTGAAATCAACAGATGTGACCATTTACACAGAGTCAGTGAACTGACCTCAGAGTCTTCAGTCTGCAGTGTGGACTCTCCAGAAAATCACACAGCAGCTTCACTCCTGAATCCTGCAGCTTGTTGAAGCTCAGGCTCAGGTATCTTAGACAGGACAGGTTGGACAGAGCTGAGGCCAGAGAAGCACAGCTGATCTCTGACAACCTGCATTCCCACAATCTGAATAAAGAATAAATGATTTAACTTTAGAAGACAATGTTCCTGCTTGAAATCATTCAGTGTTTAATAATCTGTTCAGATTGAATTTAAGATTCAACTCAAGATCCCAAAGATGGCATTGACATTATTTCTTTTAGGAAAAGTGGAGTCATAAAATCAAAGCACCTCATTCATGAAAATATGAACAAAAAGAAATGTACAACTTTATGGATGTAAGTTATGTCTGAACATAAATTAGCTTAAATTGTTAATTAAACATCAGATCTACAATAGTAACAGAGAGTCAGTGAACTGACTTCAGAGTCTTCAGTCTACAGTGTGGACTCTCCAGAAAATCACACAGCAGCTTCACTCCTGAATCCTGCAGGTCGTTGTCACTCAGGTTCAGCTCTGTCAGATGGGAGGGGTTGGACTTCAGAGCTGAGGCCAGAGAAGCACAGCTGATCTCTGACAAACTGCAGTCCCACAAACTGAATAAAGAATAAATGAAGTAACTTTAGAAGACAATGTTCCTGAAGTCATATAATTTCGAGCATATACACACTACTCACAAAAAGGTTGGGATATTTGGCTGTCGGATGAAATTGCAGAGTGCACCTAAAATGCACTAAAACCTTTATAGATGAACTTTAACTTCTTTAAACTTTTGAATGCACATGCCCAACTGTTCAGTGTTTCAGTACTTATCGCAGAACATGCTGTTCTCTAACAAACAAGTGTGTGATCCATGAATGTTCCACTAAATGTTCTGCTTCAAAGACAGTTTGTGTTTTAACAGTCCTCTTCATCACGCTGTTCACATTCTGACATCATGACACCAAGGCGACACCTAACAATCCATCAACAGTACCTGGTCAGTGTGAGGCTTCAGACAGGAAGTACTCAGAGGGAAGTTAGCACTGAGCGCTGAGTGTCACAGAGTGTCATCAGCAGGTTGGAATAAGTCGACTTGTGAACAGCATGAGACGTCTAGTCGAGCTGTAATCGATGGTCAAGGTCACATGACAAGTTACTGAGACATTGACATGTTTTGTTGTGGTATACACACCACTGTTGTTAGCTTTAGTTTCAATTAATAGTTTGAGATGAAGAAATTGCCATTGTATATATATAATCATATATATAATATTATATAATATATTGTAGCATGAACTTTTTACATTTTCCATAAATTTTACCTGAAAGTCAAAGATCCAGAACGTTTTGTGAGTAGTGTATATAGTGACTACAGTCAGTGAACTGACCTCAGAGTCTGCAGTCTACAGTTTGGACTCTCCAGCGCAGCAGACAGTGTCTTCACTCCTGAATCCTGCAGCTTGTTTTTACTCAGGTCCAGCTCTGTCAGATGGGAGGGGTTGGACTTCAGAGCTGAGGCCATGACTTCACAGTGAGTCTCTGAGAGTCCACAGTAAGAAAGTCTGTCATGAAACATATTTTACAACATGTGTTAAGATAGTAGTAGCTGAAGAGTGTGTGTGAAGGGGCATATGCTCTACCAGCTGAATAACCAGAGAGCACCAAGAGGAGACTTTTTTTTTTTTAAATAATTTTGATTAACATTTAGACTTCCATAATGTCCACAGTCCGTCAGTGTGATCTGATCTCACGTCCGTCTCCACAAAGTTAGCATGAGGTCATCTTGATTAGAAAAACATTTTTACAGGTCAGTGAACAATTACAGTTGGGAAAGATGATCTCTGTTTGTGAGATACCTGCTGCTGTCAGGTTCACGTCCATAAGTGGGAAAATTCAATGACTGTTGACATGTTATTATGATGTAATGTTAATAAAGTTTAGATAGTGTTACGTCCCAGCTCAAGGGGTAAAAGGAAGTGACATGAAACCAGATTTTCTTATTTATTTCTTATTTAGTTATTTATAATAAAATTTGGATTAATTATAACAAAAAAAGCAGTAAGGTAAACCAAGGGCAGGCAGATGCTCTTCAAAAAAACAAATGTAACAAAAAGAGAACTCTACACTACAGCCTATACAATCTAAATGAAAACAAAATGATAAAGAAAAACATCACTATCTAATCTAAGATTTCCTAATAACAAAAAACACACCAAAACAGCAACCCTAAATGTAGTGACTAACAAAAATTCTTCTGTGTGCAAATCAGTGCAAAATAAACTCAACCTCGCCCAGTCCCTGTATAACAAATGAAAACAAACACACAAACAACAAATGAGTTAACACCGGTTGACATACAGTACTGTACGCTATACATATACACAACACCAGAAAAAGTCGATAGATTTGCTGCTAGACGCTTTAAAAAAAAAGAAGTCACTAGAGGGGTCTGAAAAGTCGCTAAATATAATGACAAAATTGCTAAGTTGGCAACACTGACTAGTGTGTCAATAAACAACCGAAGCAGCGGGGTTAGAGGTG
The DNA here is from genome assembly GCA_946959425.1 of Argyrosomus regius. Classification (NCBI taxonomy): domain Eukaryota; kingdom Metazoa; phylum Chordata; class Actinopteri; family Sciaenidae; genus Argyrosomus; species Argyrosomus regius. Next base: position 78,377 of record CAMPSB010000249.1, on the reverse strand, counting down.
GTGCACAGGTCTTGACCTGTGTGTCAGCTGTTGCAGTGCATTGTGGGATTTGTATTATGTATGTGTATTTGATAATATGAAATTTTATAGCCTGAATATCTGAAGAACTAAACTATGAATCTTAACTGATTTATAATGTTAATCACATCTGGACTTACTCAGCCTTTCTGCAGTTCCTCACAGCTGGAATCAGTCTCCGTCGTCCCTCCCATGATGTGTTGTACTTCTTCAGGTCCAACTCATCCAGAACCTCCTCTGACATCTGCAGCATGTAGGCCAGAGCTGAGCAGTGGATCTCAGAGAGTTTCTTCTTTGATCTGTTCTCTGACTTCAGGAACTCTTGGATCTCCTGATGGACTGAGTGATCGTTCATCTCCATCAGACAGTGGAAGATGTTGATGCTTCTGTCAGGAGAGATATCATCACTGTTCATCTTCTTCAGGTTGTTGATGGCTCTCTGGATGATTTCTGGACTGTTGTCTGTCTGACCCAGCAGGCCTCCTAAGAGTCTCTGGTTGGACTCCAGAGAGAGGCCATGAAGGAAGCGAACAAACAGGTCCAGGTGACCATTTTTACTTTCAAGGGATTTCTCCATGGCTTTCCTCAGGAACACATTCAGGGATGGGTGATGGCTATAATTTCCAAAATACTTAGAGATTTTCTTTCGGAAAGATTTAGGTTTTGAGGCCCTGTAGTCTTCTCTCAAGAAGTCCTCCAGTACCTTTGTGTTCTTGTAGGTGTAACAGTGGAACAGGTAGACTGCAGCCAGAAACTCCTGAACGCTCAGATGAACAAAGCAGTAGACTGTTTTCTGGAAGATCACACTCTCTCTTTTGAAAATCTCTGTACAAACTCCTGAGTACACCGAGGCCTCTGTGACATCCAGACCACACTGCTCCAGGTCTTCTTGGTAGAACATGATGTTTCCTTTCTCCAGCTGTTCAAACGCCAGCCTCCCCAGCTTCAGAAGAACTTCCCTGTCAGCCTCCGTCAGCTCCTGTGGACTCGTCTCATGTCCTTCATCGTACTTCTTCTTCTTCCTCTTTGTCTGAACCAGCAGGAAGTGTGAGTACATGTCAGTCAGGGTCTTGGGCAGCTCTCCTCTCTGGTCTGTGGTCAACATGTGGTCCAGAACTGTAGCAGTGATCCAGCAGAAGACTGGGATCAGACACATGATGTGGAGGCTCCTGGAGGTCTTGATGTGTGAGATGATTCTGCTGGACAGATCTTCATCACTGACTCTCCTCCTGAAGTACTCCTCCTTCTGAGCGTCAGTGAAGCCTTGTACTTCTGTTACCCTGTCAACACATGAAGGAGGGATCTGATTGGCTGCTGCAGGTCTGGAAGTTATCCAGATGAGAGCCGAGGGAAGCAGATTCCCCTTGATGAGGCTTGTCAATAGCACGCTGACTGATGACTTCTGTGTGACATCAGACACGACCTCTTTGTTGTTGAGATCCAGCGAAAGTCTGCTTTCATCCAGGCCGTCAAAGATGAACAGAAGTTTACAGACAGCGAGCTTCTCTGCTGTGACCTTCTGTAATGTTGGATGGAAAACATGGAGAAGCGTGAGAAGACTGAACCGCTCATCTTTGATCAAGTTCAGCTCCCTGAACGAGAGCAGAACCACCAGACTGACATCTTGGTTCTCCGAGCCCTCTGCCCAGTCCAGAGTGAACTTCAGCACTGAGAAGGTTTTTCCAACGCCAGCGACGCCGTTGGTCAGAACGACTCTGATGTGTCTCTGTTGGTCAGGTAAGGCTTTAAAGATGTTGTGGCATTTGATTGGAGTGTCATGGATGGTCTTGGACATTGTCTCAAGCTGCATCACCTCATGTTGGGTATTAACCTCTTCACTCTGTCCCTCTGTGATGTAGAGCTCAGTGTAGATCCTGTTGAGGAGGGTTCCACTTCCTGTTTCATCACTTCCTTCAGTCACACGTTCACATCTCGTCTTCAGACTGATCTTATGTTCATCTAAAACCTCCTGCAGACCACTATCTGCTGAAAGAGAAGAAACATATTCTGAGACTGAACAGAGAGAGAATCTGAATAAATAAAATGTTTTTGAATCCATGATGCTCCTGATAATATTAAAATTAAAATTCAATGTCCCTGTAATAAAAGAGAAAGTCCTGTTTTCAGACATGAGGACATCAGCAGACAGATGGACAGTCTTACTTTGTACAGTGCTGGTCTGACTGGCTGTCTGCAGTCCAGGTCTTGTTCTAGATGTTTCTTCACACTGGGGACAGGAGGAGTCTCCTGATGAAGCAGACTGAAGACTAAAGCACCGTAAGAAACACAAAAGAGAACACATACTGTAAACAGAAGTAAGGCTTCTCAGGTCTGAACTGCAAATCAGCAACAAAGTGTTTCTATTGTTATATTTTAATCAACAAACTTTAATAGAAAATTTGTGAAAACAAAGAAGCAAACAAAACATAACATAATTATTATACAGGTAATAAAAACTTTTGTACCATACTGGGTAAGTCAATACTCATTACAAGATGTCATTCCCCCCTCTGTCTCTGCACGGGTTTCCACATGGATGAAAGAACATCACTTCCAGCTGAACCTCTCAAAAACTGAACTGCTGCTCCTCCCAGCCAAACCTACTATACACCATGACATCAACATCAGAATTGACTCCGTGTGTCTCGCCCCCACCAGGGTGGTGCAAAACTTAGGGGTTATGATTGATGACCAACTGACCTTCTCCAATCATGTCGCTTCAGTTGCCCGGTCACGCCGCTTTGCACTTTACAACATCATAAACATCAGGCCTTACCTAACTCAACATGCTACTCAACTCCTGACACAAGCTGTGGTCATCTCAAGACTAGATGACTGTAACGTCCTCCTGACGGGCCTCCCAGCCTGCACAGTAAAACCCCTTCAGATCATCCAGAACATGGCGGCTCGCCTGGTCGACAACCAACCCAAAAGGTCACGTTACCCTGCTGCTCATCGAGCTCCACTGTTGCAGCCCGCATTAAATTAAAATCGTTAATGCTCGCCAATAAATTGTCTCTGGTACTGCACCTACCTACTTGAACGTATGTGGCGCAATTCAACATATAACATATATACATTATTATATACACATTATTTGAAAGGCTAATACTATCTATTAACTATATTGTCACTTAGGCTATCTGCCATATTACCACATTGCTCTTTGCACACTCTGACTACAGATTACACTACAGCAATACAAAGACAGGTCAGTAGGTGGCAATAGCTCCAAAAGGGCTTGCCATCACTTCCAACCTCCTCCATCCACGCCCAGTGCCATTTATTTTTGATACCCTGCTCGACATCTTTAATGTCATCCCCGGGCTTCATGAACCTGCGGGTCCATCCTGTGGGTTAGGCTACAATGCTTGTTACTGCAGGCTAATGATGCTCACTTTCGACTTGTCAACGACGCGTGAAGCGAGTGTCAACACCTAGCCTAAGTCCTGCCCCACCCTACTTCTGATTGGTTAGTAGGCCTAGAATGAAGGCTGTGCTTCTACTGGATTCAGAGAAATGTCTAGATAAATCTGGCCGAACCGAAGGGTGCGCACTCTTTCCTTTTTTTCCCGCAGTCAACGGCGGCACGCAGTCATGCCGATACACCGGAGATCTGGCACGGCGCCGGAATGCTATCAGCCATGCTCGTACAGGCATGTGTTACCTCACAAGCCACTTTGAGCTCCTCATCCCGACACTCTGTGACCGTGGTGTTTCTTAACTGTTTAACCGACCATTTCATCTGTTTGCAGCAAAGATGTCGGGATGCTTTCAGCTTGTTTTCATTTATCAGGAATTTATTTCTTCATTGTAGCACAACATGTGGTATGAGTCTTCATAAAGTCCTGAAGGTTAAACTGAACTCACTAAACACTTTGACTGACTGACTCTAACAGAGACACTTTGAATGGATTTTTTAATATATTTTGGCCAATACAATCATATAATGGTAATGATACTATTCTATAAACTGAAGTTGGTATCAGTTCTCTTACTTTGTGTCTGAGGGTCCAGGTTCATTACTGAAGTCTGGAGGAAGACCTTTAGACCAGTCACTCTTCATGGATAGACAGCTGGACATTGCAGACTCTGCTCTCTGTCTGTGGTCCTGACTTCTATAAACACAAAGATATTTTTATGTTAAATTATCAACACACAGGTCTGACTACACAAATTACTGTTACTGGCAGTTCTCTTACTTTGTGTCTGAGGGTCCAGGTTCATTACTGAAGTCTGGAGGAAGACCTTTAGACCAGTCACTCTTCATAGACAGACAGCTGGACATTGCAGACTTTGCTCTGTCCTCTTCGTCCTCCACACTGTCACTCATCTTCTGCACTTCAGAGGGTGTTGAGGTAAATATTTAATGTGTGCAAGCTGTACAACATGAAGACGATGAAGACAAACAGGTAAAATAAGATGTAGAGGAGGAGCGATGAAGTTATTTTAAAGACAACATGTTGATATTTAACAGTGATCCTGAACCTTTGACCAACCTTTACCTATTATTTATTTATCTACAGAGGTACAACACAATATCCTGAATGTGTGTACAGTTTAATCTGAGTCATAAAACAGAACTAGGGCTGCAGCTATTGATTCTTTTTGAAGTCGAGTATTCTACCTAATATTTCAGGGATTATTCGAGTAATCAGATTTTTTCTTTTTTTTTTCTTTTGCATTTTTAAACAACAATACTGTAACGGGCCGTGTATACACTGCGGCTGTTTGGGTTGTGTTCAGTTAGGTTGTACTGCAGTGTACAACATTGGGGGGGTGGCGTTGTCAGAGGCTGTGAAGCCTGTCAGTCATGGCAGTTGCCATGGCAACGATGGGGGCGAAGTAGCCAGCCGGGATTAGCGGAGGACCTGTGGGGGTGTGTCCAGAGTGTGTGTGTGTGTAGGGAGAGAGACGTGACAGAGCTAATGTTGATAACGCTATATGCCGGTTTGATTGCGTGTTTTATTGTTTTGGCGTTGGCTACGGCCCACAGTAGCCTGTGTTAAAGCTGAGGAATTCAAATTCAAATTCGACTTTATTTATATGGCACCTTTCATACCATGGCAACTCAAAGTGCCTTACAGGGATAAAACAAACAAAATAAAAGACAAGCAAAGCAAAACATGAACAACAAAGAAACACCCTGAAAACCCAAACCTCCCACCCCCACACAGATATACACAACTACATACACACTCACACACATACAATGCCATAGGCACCCACACACACAAACATACACACATCCACACACATATATTGTTAGTGAGGAGACATGGCTGGGCACCGAAACCTGAGATGAGGAAGAAGCCACCGTTTGGGGGCCGCACACACCGAGAGGAGCCATGGTCCATGACTGCGGGGGGCGCCGCCACAGGGGCCACCCCAGCCCAGGAAGACAGGAGGCCCCACACCAAGGTGTGGAGCACACTAGCCTCCCGGGCCAGGACCGCCCACGGGACCGCACCCCCATCAGTGGGCCAGAGACAACTTCCGGTGTGGTAGGCCCCCAGGAGGAAACACTGGAAAACTGAGGGGCTAAAACAGTAAAATGAGATAAAAGGTATAGAAATGAATAAAGACCAGCAACACCAGCTCATGCTTCGGAGCTCCATTATTCCGGGTCGCTACAATACTATTGCATAATGTGTGACAGAAACGACAGGCCTGTTAAAACCGAACAATTGATCCCAAACTTTGGACATCTTTTGTCTTTTGTCTCTTCGCTCTCTTCCATAGCGCCAACTTTTTGACTCTGAGTCGTGTGCGTCACTGTTTACAGTCAGATGTACCTGAAGTGGTGGAAAAATACTATAAAATTCAATCCTGTAAAACAAACTGTCATCTTCAGTCAGTCTGAGAGAACCAGTAACACTGACTGTGAGCTCAGAACACGAGAATCATGACAAACAAGTCTGTGCAAGTTTCAACCTGAGAAAAGAGTATCACACACACACACACACACACAGTATCCAGTATAAAGAACCCATCCAGCACCTGATCAGTTTTCTTTAAATCTGTGCTTGATCTCTTGAGTTAGCGTTACCTTTAATGTGTATAATTCAGCCAATCACGCTGTATTCACAGATGAATCTGACAGTAGAACAGTAACAATGTTGTATTAACACTCACTCTGCCTCAGACGTCCTTTTCCTCCTTCTGCTCTGCCCTGTCGACCCAAAATGGAGTCTGAACTCACTGAACACTTCAGTTTTATTGTTTTATTGTCCTGGTTTCATGTACAGTACCTCCCCTCGCTAGAAATCATGTCTACTTTTTATAGAGGTCTCTCTCTCTACTTAGATAAGTCAAACTAAAATAGATAAACATAACTCAGCTAACTAAGTTAAGATTACTGCTCAGCAAACTTAAGAGAGAGAGAGATACTTTATTAATCCCTCAACAGGGAAATTCTTTATCCTAGTCAGCTGGATTTACCTTGAACGAGGGTTCTGGTTGCAGATCAGCTAAAGTATTTGTCCTGCAGTTGTCTTTGTAACACCAGAAGAACTTTGGCAACAACAAGGCCCAAAGAATCATGGGACAGTTTGGCCTGTGTAATGACCACCAGCCCTCTTCAGTGTGCTGACCTGGGTTGACTGGCCTCCGTTGTGGTTCTGCTTGTGTTTATTGTAGTTTTGTTCACTTTACTGCTCACCTGCTGCCATAAAGCAACAACTTTATCATGGTTATTTAATCTGTAGTTACATGTTAACCAGACGCTTCATTTTAGCGTCAGCACTGGACAAAGGTCTTGCACAACACATTATCATTGGCGTATTTGGATTTCTTTAATCCAATCACAATCCTCTTGGGCGGCACTAAGCCCAGGATACAGGACTGCTCCCTTGCTAAACAGTGTCGATGAACATTTGCATGTCAGGAGGTGAGCACTGGCATTGAAATGGTTAAATCCATACAAAAGAAAAGGTAACAGCTTCTTGCCCGTTTACATTTGTGCAGTTAGTTACCAGATAATATTTAGAGTAAGTTAGTAAGACTGATTCTTCTTGTTATTGGTGTTGCGTTCACATGGGAAAAATAAGTAAATTATAAAATGACAACATTCTTAATGAAAAGAGAAGTCTGAAGCCATGATTTAAAAGAACTGACAGTTGGAGCAGACCTCCAGTTTAGTGGGAGTTTGTTCTCCATGTGTAGTGCATGAAAGCTGAAGGCTGCTTCTCCATGTTTAGTCATGACTCTGGAAAAGTAAGAAAACCTGTCCCTGATCACCACGGTCAGGATGGTTCATAATGTAGCAGCAGATCAGAAATGTATTTTTGCCCTCAGGGTTTTCAAACTGTGAGACACGCCTTCTCAAGACGATGTGACTCCAAGATTCTCTGTCCATATTCTATGATAAATGAGTATGTACTGCTGTACTGGACTATAAAATCTGAACACCTCATCATTTTAACAAATACAACTGATAATTAATTTAGTGGCATTCAACAACATATCCCATAAGTCTGAGCCATCAGCACACAGTCAAAGGCTCGTGGAATCTGCAGCTGTTGATTTCATTCCATTTATCTCATGGAATATGATACTAATATACTGAATGAGTTCTACAAGCCACTTTTCTGTTTTGCCATGAAGCCTTTAGTCTGGACTAAAATTAAGTTTAAATTTTAGTTGATTTTCTGTTTTTACAAGTAAAGAAGTGGCATAGACTATTTTAATTCTTTCTTCTAATTCTATTAGCAAACATGCAACTAAGAATTATGACGCACCTCACCTTGCATCTTTCCTTGCTCCTCTCCTCGCTCCTTTCCTTGTTCCTCTCTCTCTCTGCTCCTTTCCCCGCACCTCTCTCTGCTCCTCATGACCTTCCCTCGCTTCTCTTTCCTCTCTCACCTGCAATACTGATCTTCTTTTCAATAACACACTTTAGCATCATGTTGTAAGCAGCATTTTCACGTACATAATAATATAAACAGTTTTACATTAAAGAAACTCATTATCTTAAAGGTGACTAGTTTGCGTCCATAATTTACTTTACTAGCCTCAGCTCCTGCATGGTCACCATCCTTCTTTCTCTTCCTAACAAACTAGTTTAACAGACTCATCTGAAAACTGAAACATCATTTAACTATCAACATGTAGTGTAAAAAAACTGAGTTTAGTCAGTGAGGTAGTGATATTATTGCAGCTAACACTGGACACACAGATAGTAATGACAAGCAGCTAATTAATGCAGCTAAAAAACATACTGTTAACATTAGCCTCTCTTTGCTACTAGGACTAACCCCATTACTTTTCCATAAGACTGTTAACGTTAGCTTGAGAAGCTGTAGCACTTATTGACTGACAAACTACGTTTTCTGCCAACTTATCGCTAATCTTTCCCTCTGTACGGTTGTTGCTCCGCACACTACTCCACATTACATTACACTACCTACGTTACGCTTACGTTATGCTATCTATGTTACTCGCTACCCTATGTCACGTTAACGTTACGCTACCTAAGTTACTCTCTACTCTACGTTATGCTAACATTACGCTACCTAAGTTACTCTCTACTCTACGTTATGCTGACATTACGCTAAGTTACTCGCTAATCTAACGCATAGACCGTGAACTTGAACGTTACCTTTTATGCAGATGTCCTTTGAAGAATGAGAAGAGGGTCCGACAGGATTTGACGCTAGTTGACTCAAAACAAGTCCAAAATAACGTTGAGTGTTGTTGTGACACAGTGCAAAGAGTAAAAATCATTAGTATGATTGATATTACTGATATTAATGATCTTGTGATTCAGCCACTGCTGAATGAATAAAGGGGAAACACTGCAGAGAATGTCAGTTAAGCTTGTTAAATGAGTTAAGTTCTTCATAAGTTTATTAATAAGTGACAGCTGTATTATATTATTTTAATATTTGAGGTTACATTGACGTTAACTCGCTGTTAGCACACAGGTGTCTTTTGTTGTTGTTTTTGTGCTTCCATGTTTTCAGCCGATCCTTCTTCATCTTCCAGAACAGACAGAAGAAGAAGAGCGGCACGCGCGCTTTTTGTTAACCGGAAGTGGAACAATTTAATTGTTTTATTTTTAAAAATATGTTTTCTGTGACTTTTCTTAAAGTCACCTTCATGTAAGAAGTGAAGTGGTAAATGTATATTATTACCGTTCCCTGTTTGTCTGTCTGAAAAACACAGTCAGCTGATTGTTGATGCAGCAGCACCACCTGCTGTCCAAACCAACAAACTTCATCTGTTGTACAGTCCACGGCCCTTCTCTTGCAGTACTTCTGTCGCCCATCAGGAGGCAGTATAACTCCACAGAAAGAATAGAATAGAATAGAAGATACTTTATTAATCCCAAACTGGGAAATTGCATTGCAGCAACAGCATTTCACCCGTACAATGACATGAAAATAAAATAGAAAGGAACAACCTAGATAAATAAACAACAACCTAGGCATATCAGGTAGTAGTATAAACATAAATATAAGATGAGACATATAAAAAATAAAAGATAAAAGTAGTAATACAATATAAGTTTCAAGTATAATAAAATAAAATATCGGATGTAACCAGTATGTACAGTGTGCTTTTTAAATAAATGTACAAGTGGGTAATGGCTTTTTGTACAAAGTGAGTAAAGTGCAGGTGGAGACTGTAAAAATGATAATAACAAGATAATAACAAGAGATATTTAGCTTTTGTTGTATATTGTAATGGCATGTGGCAGGAAGGATTTCCTGTACCTGTCCCTTCGACAGCGGAGTTGGAGCAGCCTGTGTGAGAAGGAGCTCCGCTGTCTGACCACTGTGTGATGGAGAGGGTGCTGTTCATTGTCTATGATGGATAACAGTTTCTTCAGCGTCCTCCTCTCCACCACGGTCTCAAAAGACTCCAACCTGAGACCCATTGCAGAGCCAGCCTTCTTAATGATTTTGTCCAGTCTGTTAGTGTCGCTGGCTCTGATGCTGCTGCCTCAACACACAGCAGCAAAGAAAATGGCACCGGCAGCAACAGTCTGAACTTCGGTAAAGTTGGAAAGATATTCACAGATTCGAACTTCCGGGATCAATAAATATGTGGAGAAACGTTGTTCAAACACAAATCACGCCTCTTTCCCATCGCAATGGCATAGACTATGAGCTACAAGCACCAAATAACCGTTGTTTGTTAAAACAAGCTGTCCTTCGAACTGGACGGATAACATGGATCTCTATGCGCAGCCGGCAGCCAGAGATGTGTTCAGGGACCGTCCGCAAATTGCAATTCCGCTGCAAATAAAATTCAATAGCTTCACTTGTACACAGTATGATGACTTAAAAATCACTCCACAGCTGAAGGGTCTCCTCGTGGTTGTACTACAACAGTTGTTTTGGAAAAATACACTTTTATATAATTCTGCTGATTTTTTATTGGGAATAGCCTATTAATCAATAACTCCACTGTTATACAGTGTTGACACTCCAAAATCACTACACCCCTCAAGGGTCTCCTCATGGTCATACTACAACAGTTGTTTTGGAAAAATATACTTTTATATAATTTTGCCGAATTTTTATTGGGAATATTAATCAATAACTTCACTGTTGTACTGTACTTAGACTCCAAAATCACTCCTCACATCAACAGTCTCCCCATGATCATACTACAACAGCTGTTTTTATAATGAAGACAGAAAGATCATAGGTACAAACCCCAAAGCATGACACCTGAGACAGGCAAGTGGATGTTGCAGGAAAATACTTATTTAATTAACAGAAAGGGTTAGGGTAAGGGTTATTGATTAATATTCCCAATAAAAGTTCGGCAAAATTATGTAAAAGATTATTTTTGGTAAACAACTGTTGTAGTATGACCATGAGGAGGCCCTTGAGCTGTGTAGTGATTTTGGAGTCTCATTACTGTATAACAGTGGAGTTATTGATTAATATTCCCAATAAAAATTCGGCAAAATTATATAAAAGTATATTTTTCCAAAACAACTGTTGTAGTATGACCATGAGGAGGCCCTTGAGCTGTGTAGTGATTTTGGAGTGTCAACACTGTATAACAGTGGAGTTATTGATTAATATTCCCAATAAAAATTCGGCAAAATTATGTAAAAGATTATTTTTGGTAAACAACTATTGTAGTATGACCATGAGGAGACCCTTGAGCTGTGTAGTGATTTTGGAGTCTCAATACTGTGTACAAGTGAAGCTATTGAATTTTATTTGCAGCGTCCCTCTTGGAATTGAAATTTGCAGACGGTCCCTGAACACTCCTCTGGCTGCCGGCTGCGCATAGAGATCCATGTTATCCGTCCAGCTCGAAGGACAGCTTGTTTTAACAAACAACGTCTTTTTTGTGCTTGTAGCTCATAGTCTATGCCATTGCGATGGGAAAGAGGCGTGATTTGTGTTTGAACAACGTTTCTCCACATATTTATTGATCCCGGAAGTTCGAATCTGTGAATATCTTTCCAACTTTACCGAAGTACAGTCTGATAGAATATCTCCAACATCTTGCTGCACACGTTGAAGGATCTCAGCTTCCTCAGGAAATACAGTCTGCTCATCCCCTTCTTGCACACAGCTTCAGTATTAGATACCCAGTCCAGTCTGTTGCCGATTACCACTCCCAGGTACTTGTAGTCCTCCACCTCCTCCACCACCTCCCCCCTGATCCGTAGTGGCTGTGAAGGCATCTTCCTCCTCCTCCTGAAGTCGATCACCATCTCTCTGGTCTTGTTGACATTCAGCCTCAGGTGATTCTGTTCGGACCACTCAACAAAGTTGTCCACCAGTGTCCTGTACTCACCCTCCTCTCCCTCTCTTATACACCCGACAACAGCTGAGTCATCAGAAAACTTCTGCAGGTGACATGACTCAGAGCTGTACTGAAAGTCAGTGGTGTATAAGGTAAAGAGAAAAGGAGAAAGCACAGTTCCCTGTGGAGCTCCTGCGTCACTGACCACCACATCAGACAGGACACTGCCCAGACGGACAAACTGTGGCCTACCTGTCAAGCAGTCAGTAACCCAGGAGACCACTGAGTCGTCGACACCCATCCCCCGCAGCTTCTCACCCAGTAGCAGAGGTTGAATGGTGTTGAAGGCACTGGAGAAATCAAAAAATGTGATCCTCACAGTGTCTCCTCCACCATCCAGATGCATGTGGGCTCGTTGCAGCAGGTAGATGACGGCATCATCAACTCCTAAATGGGGCTGGTAGGCAAATTGCAGAGGATCCAGAAACGTCCTCACCTGTGGCCTCAGCTGGGCTAGGACCAGGCTCTCCAGGACCTTCATCACATGAGATGTGAGGGCGACTGGTCTGTAATCTGCCGGGTCAGATGACCTCGACTTCTTAAGGACTGGAACCACGCAGGACGTCTTCCACAGCAACGGGACTTTCTCCTGACTCAGGCTCAGGTTGTACAGATGTCCCAGTACTGGGGACAGCTGGCTGGCGCAGGTCTTCAGGATCCTCGGTGTGATGCCGTCAGGGCCCGCAGCCTTACGCTGATATAGTCAGCGTAAGGATCAAGCTGCCTGGTGTTTCTGCCTGGTGTTTCTCTTTCTGGAGAGTAACCTCTCATCTTTATTCTTTCCAAGTCTCTCCCCTCTTCTTTGTTTCCTTTCTCTCTTGTCCTCTCCTCTTTCCTCATCTTACGTCTCTCTTCTCTTCTTCTGACTTCTTTTGTCTCAGTGATACTTCTCTCTTTTCCTTCCTTGTCTTTGTTCACTAATTGATTTTGATCCAGAATATATGATGATTGGACATTGGTGAATATCAAAGAATCAGTCTTGAGGGTTAAATGTGAAATTCTGCAGTCATGATGGTGATTTTTGATGATCTGTCAGGGTTCCCATGCATCCTATAAAACCTGGAAATCTTCAGTGCTGATTTCTTGTCATGGAAAAGTCCTGGAAAATAAGGATTAACCAAAATGTTCCTGAAAACAGAAAGCTGTCCTAAATAAGCGTTATAATGTACGATAAACATAACCAGGTTTCTACATTTACACACTTCTTTCATGATTATATGAAGGTGTTATTGGAGGTGGCCCCAGTGGGATTGAAACTGTAACTGTGCATCACAACCTTGTTCTGTTTTTTATGACACGTTTGAATTGTTTGTCTTTTAGGGAGTCTGTATCACAAAGTTTCTGCCCGCTGCTGTGAGGCCATAAAGTTTTTAAAGTCTGATTTGAATCATGATCACTTTTGTCTAAAACATGGTGTTGTTCAATCTGAAGCAAAGCAGAGCGGACACAGAATTTACAGCATTAATAAAAGTTATTACCACCAAACTACGTGACTGTGGGACTGAAGAATAGTCGTGGATGCTTTTTGTTTTTTATGCAACATTTCCATCATTTCATCAGTTCAAATGTTGATTAGAGATGAATTATTTTTATTATATTTGTTATCAACGTTTACAACATCACAGATATTTTATTCTGTTACATCAAGTACATATAAAGTAGAAACAGGTAACAAGTTCTCCTTTTACATGTGTTGGTAAAACTGATATTTATTAGTGGTTTAAATCTCTAAACAGAGTTTCATTAAAGGTTCAGTGTGTAACTTTCAGGTTGATGTATTGGCAGAAATGGAATATAATATGCATAACTATAATCACCTTAAAAATTAATCATGTTTTTATGACCTTAGAATTAGCCTTTTATATCTACATATGCCGCGGGGCGCCTCACATGGAGTTTGAAATCTTGTTCCGCCATGTTTGTTACAGTAGTCCAGAACAGACAGAAGTTAAATTTTACATTAATTGCTGTTATATATTAATTTTTAATTATCTCTCTCTTTTTCCAACCATAAAAACTGAAGGAAACTTAACATGGAAACTCATATGAAGTAAATAACTCACATCAGTGTTAAAATTTGATAGACAAACCATAATCAAAAAATGATGAAAGAAACAAAATGATGAACTGATCTAGACTAAATAACAATAATAACAATAATAATAATAATAATCTTTGAATAATAACAATGATGATTTAGATTTTGAACAGTAACAATCAAAAGAGAACAAATGAATTAGTAAAAGAAAAAAGGAAACAACACAATCTGAATGAGTAAATGTTTGAACTTCAAACCAAATCACCATAAAAAGCTCAAAGGAAACTTTATACCATGAGCTTCACCAAAATAAGGATTAAGTACAAAAGGAGAAATGAATATATGTCAATAAATGAAAATACAAACTATATTAACTTTCTTTTGAATTTGGTCTTTGGTCACATTGTTTTCTGAAAAAGAATCCAGGCATAAATTCTCCTCTCAACATATTTTCTTGAGTCCTTCTAATCGTTTTATAAACATGATTACTGAATATAAAGTCTAGAATCTGCATGTTAAACTTCTTTTTTACATCAAACATCATATACAACATGGAATATTAAAATGTGCTGACGTTCCATCAAAATCCAGACATCATCTGTTTGTGATCAGTTGAGACTCTTCAGTAAAGCCTTGATTGAATCTAGACTTTGTTCAGGTTTTATCTACTTCATTTATCATGACATGAGAAACAGCTGCTGTTAGTGATAATAACCAAACTTTACACATGAAATGTCAACTTCCACTCAAGTTCAGAAATATGTGGAAATTAACTGCACCACTCCATCAGTCCACAGGGTGGAGCTGTGACAGAACGCAAACCAGAAACATCCATTAAATGTGTCAATATACAGTTATGTTGTCATGAACTGAACTAATCTGTAGAAGCTATTTGGGTTCAGTTATGAATGAATGAAGAATGTCACATGATCCAGAGGAACACACAGGGATGATGGTGGACTTGACATTGTGTCTGACAGTGGAGCTGATCTCAGAGCAGTTCAGACTGCAGCGCTGACAGTCATCTCCACTTGTTGTGATTCCTCCGTCAGTCTCTGCTGGATGAAGCTCTCCTCTCCACTCCACCTCCCAGTAACATGGCCCAGTCAGAGCTGATGCTGCTGCTTCAACCTCTCTGGATCATCAGGACTCAGCTGATCCTCTCTCAACACTCACACTCTGACAGAGATCACAAGCTGATGAGAGAAGCAGACAGAGAACAGAAGTCATGAATCAGTGTTTACAGAGACTCCCTTCATCAGCTGTCAGTCAGTGATGCAGCACATCCAGTATAAAGACCAGCAGGGACTTCAGTCCTGTTCAGACACAAGTGGAGCGGCTGTGTAGCGTAGCCAGCTTCCTTTCAGCTCTCATGTTAACGTGTTGGAGTGAAGCTCACAGACCTGCAGAGACTTTGAGCATCAAGTCTGTTGACTCTGCACATTTCACTCAAGTACACAGTGGAAATAAAGTGCTGACAGTCCCTGAACGCATCAAACATATAAATATGGAGTCTGCTCTAAAAACATTTGGACTAAACTAAAGACACATGGACAGATAAATATATGATGTTAAAGGTCCTACATGTTCATACAAAGACTGAAGCTGTGGTTACTGGACTTCAGCAGAGGTTCTGCTCTGTACAAAGACCACATGGTCACTAAATGTAATGATGGTTCTTTGCAGGCTTCAGTCAGACTGATCTGAGAGCTGTGACAAAGATGAACTGATCAGTTCTTTAGTGTTGAAATGAGAGAACAAACACTTTGAGATCAGATCTGATGAATGAGGACCACTGTCTCTGTACATCTTGTAATGCTGTCAGCTGTAATCAGCCTTATTTCCTGTAGACATGAACACAACAACAACAGTCGTCTTCACATCAACCAAAAACACATGATCACAACGAGCTTCTGGCTCATCTGATTGGCTGACTGTTCTCTCTCTCTCTGTCTTTCTGTCCAATCCTGAAGCCTGTCACCGTTCTCCTCTCACAGCTTCACTGAGGAAAGCAGCCGCTGAGAAGGTCGGAGGTTTACAGGAAATACTGGATCTGTGCTTTGATACTAACTGTGTTTAGTACAATACTGCTGAGACCAACATGGACTGACTGCAACCCTCTACTGACCTCAGAGTCCGCAGTCTACAGTGTGGACTCTCCACAAGATCAGACAGAGGCTTCACTCCTGAATCCTGCAGAAAGTTGTCACCCAGTTCCAGCTCTGTCAGATGGGAGGGGTTGGACTTCAGAGCTGAGGCCAGAGAAGCACAGCTGATCTTCGACAACCTGCATCTCCACAAACTGAATAAAGAATAAATGACGTTGATAAAAATCCATTTGTAATCCAATCAGATGTGTTCAGGTTTGAAATGTGCAGCTCAACATTACTATGTCCTAATCAATGAGCTTTTCTCTAAAATGAGTAGAGTGACTTTGTCATTGTGTTATTGTGGATCATCATAATGTCAGCCTTCTACAGACATTATCCAAACGTCAGCACAACGTTCAAATCAAATCAAATCAAATCAAATTTTATTTGTATAGCCCAAAGTCGCAAAATACATTTTGCCTCGGAGGGCTTCACAATCTGTACAGGGAGTGACACCCTCTGTCCTTAGACCCTCGGTTCGAGTGAGGAAAAACTTGCCCACAAAAAACCCTTTTAACAGGGAAAAAAGTGGAAGAAACCTCAGGAAGAGCCACAGAGGAGGGATCCCTCTCCCAGGACGGACAGACGTGCAATAGATGTCACGTGTACAGTCAACAAGTCAACAGAAACATTTTGTACAATTACAATGAAAAATGACAATGGATTACAATGAATGATAAAATGATTACAGTAGCAGTGGAACCTGTGATAGAGATAGAGAGACACAGATGCACAGCAGCAGCAAATCATTAACTAAGTTACTATAAACTGTAATGGAGATCTGGTAACATTAATGACAGTAATAATATATGTAGTGGACGTCATGCAGGACCACAGCAGCAGTCACGATCCACGAGAACCTGCTGGACGAGAGAGCACAGAAACTCCAGGGAAGAAGTTTAGTTAGTAAGATGCATTAATGTACATGTATGACAGACATGTATGTTTACAGATGGTGGTGGTGGAAAGAGAGAGAGAGAGAGAGAGAGAGAGAGAGAGAGAGAGAGAGAGAGAGAGAGAGAGAGAGAGAGAGGAGGGGTTTTCAGTAAAGGGAGATGTGACTGCATCTTCAACCAATACCGTGCCTGGCTAGGCATAACCCTGAAATTCAGACAACCATTCATGTCAACACAGATTAATAACATGCTGCTGTGTGTGTGTGTGTGTGTGTGTGTGTGTGTGTGTGTGTGTGTGTGTGTGTGTGTTGAAATCAACAGAAACCAAAGAAATATTTCTACTTCAACAAGTAAACTTGATCATTTCAAACAAATCTGAGTTCAGAGGATCTTCTGTATACAGATGTGACCATTTACCAACAATTCTAAACATTCATTGACTTTAACCACTAACAGAGGACATTTTCTACAGTTTCTTTAAGAAACACAAGTCTTTGTGACTGCAGACTAAATTTAATACAACAAACATGAAAATATGAACAAAAGGAAATTTACAACTTTATGGATGTAAGTTATGTCTGAACATAAATTAGCTTCAATTGTTAATTAAACATCAGATCTACAATAGTAACAGACAGTCAGTGAACTGACCTCAGAGTCTTCAGTCTGCAGTGTGGACTCTTCAGAAAATCACACAGCAGCTTCACTCCTGAATCCTGCATGTTGTTGTTGTCATCCAGGTTCAGCTTTCTCAGATGGGAGGGGTTGGACTTCAGAGCTGAGGCCAGAGAAGCACAGCTGATCTCTGACAACCTGCAGCCAATCAATCTGAATAAAGAATAAATGATGTAACTTTAGAAGACAATGTTCCTGCTTGAAATCATTCAATGTTTAATAATCTGTTCAGAGCTGAAGAAGGTTTAGAAAGTAGAAGTTTAGAAAATGTGAACAAAAGACATAAACAATATTTCTTTGAGGAAAAATGGAGTCATAAAATCAAAGCATGTGCAGTTTAAATTATTCAGTCCCTTGTGCGCCCTTCAAATAAATATAACTCTGAGTTCCCTCAGTACACAGAATGTTCTTTTCTACAGTGTTATAAAAATATTACGTATATGTAAATATTTTTTTCACTTTCACTGCATTAAATCTTTTGACCAACTTCAGTCCTGATCATAACTATCAAATTTACATGTATTTCTAAATTATTTTAACCCTTTAATGCCATTTTGGGAATATGAACCCACATAATTTCTCAGAGGACTGCAGGACAGCAGTCAGAGCCTCCCCCAGAGAAATATGCTCTTCATTTTGCTGAAGGAATGAGCAGCCAAGCAAGCTACGTGCATTCATAGGTTTGCAGCTACAGCACCTGAGTAAACATGCTGCACTGAAAACCAAAATGAAAAAAGACTTTGCTTTAAAAATGAGTGCTTCTTTGACCTTTGACCTTTTGATTTCGATTGACTCTCTTTTTCGTTTTTTTGTTTTACAAGTTAGAAGTGTGTATGGGGCTCTGGGCTCTGTTGTGTGTGTGTGTGTTGGGGGCGTGTGGGTCTGTGGGCATAAGAAAGAGAGGGAGAGAGACGGGAGTGTGCAAAATGTGATGAGCAAAACAGACTTTCTGTTTCCCTGTGCACACACACACACACACACACACACACACACACACACACACACACAAATAATATTCTTAACACACACATTCATACCACACTTTTACATCAATACCAACACACACAGACCATTTTAGCTGCAATCATGTGTTCTACTGTCAAGCAATAGACGGAAATGCAACAGAAAAAGGCCTCAATGAAACAGTATGGAATGGAGCCCTCAGCCATGTAATGGAAAATGACGTCATATGATGGATAATTGATTTTTTTTTCTTCAAGTCAAAAGCTTTGATTGAAAAGGTTGTCATATGTAAAACATTGTTTTATGCTAAAATTAGAGTAGGATCAAAAGTTTATGTTATAATGGGAGTCAATGGTAGAAAAAATGTCCTGAGGGAACCCAGAGGAACTTTCTTTTCTACACAGTTTATTATAGCCCTATTATTAGATCCAAGATTGGAATTTCTATTTTATTTTATTTATTTTTAAAATGATGGGGGGAAAAAATACTGAATATATTTGTTATTGTCTGACTGTTGAAATAGAGATGATTTATTTATTTATTGTATTTATGTATTTTTATTATCATTTATTGAAACAAAAACATGATGTGAATATAAGATGAAAATCCAGAGTTGAAGAGGTTCACAGTGAATTATCCAGTGTAGATTTTTCTTGTTATATTCAGGTTTGAAATGTGCAGCTCAAAATTGATCTGCCACAGTCAGTGGACTAAACCACAGAAGAAGAAAATAGACTTTAGCATTCAGATACTCAGTGTGGATCAGTATAATATCAGCTTGATGTCTGCAGTTTAGTGTCACCACAACTTTCACATCATATTAATCTCAGCACAGAAGTAAAAAATGGTGTCTGACCTCAGAGTCTTCAGTCTACAGTGTGGACTCTCCAGAAAATCACACAGCAGCTTCACTCCTGAATCCTGCAGCTTGTTTCTGCTCAGGTCCAGCTCTGTCAGATGGGAGGGGTTGGACTTCAGAGCTGAGGCCAGAGAAGCACAGCTGATCTCTGACAACCTGCAGAATCTCAATCTGAATAAAGAATAAATGATGTTGATAAAAATCCATTTATGATCCAATCAGATGTGTTCAGGTTTGTGTGTGTGTGTTCAGTCATTATTTGTGAAAACACACTGAAATCAACAGAAACCAAAGAAATATTTCTACTTCAACAAGTAAACAATTTTCCATTTAAACAGCCGCTAAGAGGCTGAGTAGGCTCCTACTGTGACACATGGTCCAAAATGAAAATCCAAAGTCCACGTTATATGATGTTTATTAACCAAAAATAGTAACAACAAACATAAATCGGCATAACTACAAACTGAACTGAAATGAGATAAGTGCTAAGGCGATAATAAGTGAAACGTGATAATAAATAGTGACACGGTCAACAGAAAATATCAGAGCCTGTCACCCTCTTTCAAAAACAGGTAAAAATAAGGTACAACGACCATACCCCCTGTGCCAATTACCAGGAGTAAAGGTGACCTACAAACGTGTGATCTAAACCAATAAACACGCAAACTATATACACACATTTTGGCTCCTACAATACCGGCCCCTAATTATTAGGCTTCAAATAATAATTACACTATAACAAATCATAACAATATAACAAAGATCTTCTTTCTTCTTAAGGCTATTGTCTCTGTCTCAAAAAACAAAAAAGAGTCTCAAAACCACCACTCTGGAAATAAAGGCTATAGTCTGGTGGTGAAAAAATATGAGTAGAGGGCAAGAAGCAAAGTAAAAAACAAAACAAAACAAAATACAGTCAAGACTTGTCAAAGCCTTGCCTCTGCCTCCTCTGCTTCCTGCAGAAGGCAGACTTTGTTGATTGGTCTGGTGAGATGGCCAGTCTTGGTCTTGATCCGAAGACTCCGTACGAGTCCTTTTTTATCCAATATTGTTTCCACAATTTTTCCAAGAAGCCAGGAGTTTCTAGGCGCTGAATCATCCATGATGATCACAATGTCTCCAAGCTTGAAGTTGCGTCTGAGTTTTGACCATTTCTGTCGTTCCTGTAGTTGAGGAAGATATTCCTTTATCCATCGTTTCCAGAACAAATCTGACATATATTGAACTTGCCTCCATCTGTGGCGACCATATACTGTATGTCTTCTTTTTGAAACTGTCCTGGTGGTAGGGAGGGCATAGTCTTAAGAAGCAGAAGGTGATTTAGGGTAAGTGCTTCAAGGTCATTTGGATCTGTAGAAGCCTTGGTGATCGGTCGACTGTTAAGAATAGCCTCGGTTTCACATAGAACTGTTTGGAGACCTTCCTCGTCAAGACTTTGCACATTGAGTGTGGAACTGAGAACCTTTCGTACAGATCTTATTAATCTTTCCCATACACCTCCATGGTATGAGCCAATAGAGGGATGGAAAAGTTGATTCCTTTCTGAAGTAGTGCATTATGGATCTGACCTTGATTTCAGCCTTCAATTGCCTCCTTTTAACTCGCGCAGAGCTCCTACAAAGTTGGTGCCATTGTCAGATCGTAGTTCTTTGACCTGACCACGTCTGGCTGCAAAGTGACGAAGGGCACTGATGAATGAATCTGTGTCAAGTGATGAAGCCACTTCGATATGAATTGCTCTTACAGCTAAACATCTGAAAATAACACCATAGCGCTTCACAACACTCCTTCCTCGCTTCACTCCAAAGGGTCCAAAATAGTCGACTCCAACATATGTGAAGGGTGGTTCATCAGGAGAGACTCTGTCCAGGGGCAAATCTGCCATCTGCTGTTGTCCAGGAGGAGCATTCATACACCGACAAGTAACACACCTTGACACAATTCTTCTGATTGGAACAGTGGCACCAGGAATCTAATATTTTTGCCGTAGTTTTGACAACATATGATTGCGACCACCATGACCCACCTCATGATGAATATGGCGAAGAATTAGATCGGATATGTGGGAATTTTTGGGCACAATCACTGGATGCTTTATCTCTTCTGGCATTGCTGCTCTGCTAAGCCGTCCAACAACTCTTAAGATTTCATTTTCCAGAATAGGGTTCAGTTTATGAATGTGACTGGTCCTTATGACATTCGTTCCTTTTCTTAGACATGAGATTTCATCTCTAAATCTCTTCTTCTGGCAAAAGCAGATTATTTCTGTTTCAGCATTGGCCAGATTGTTTTTTTATTCTGCTATGATCAAGGAGCAGTCCTTTGAGTCTGAGCATCCATGCTACTGCTCTTTTCAGATGAGTCCAGGATGAGAAGTAATGGATTAAGCGGGCACTTCTTCAGATGTAATCTGAACAGCATTAACAGTTATGTCTCTAATTTCACAGTCCTTTGGTGAGATTTCATCCAAACCATCAGGATTTTGAGGCCACTCTTCTTGAGGTCCAAGAATACACTGCGGTCCAGACACCCATATTTGTTTCTTTCGAAAAGAGTTGACTGATAAACCTCTGGAAGCCATATCTGCTGGATGGTTGTGTTCACATATCTCCACTGTAGCGCATGTGAAATTTTGCCAATTTCAGAAACTCTGTTGGACACAAAGGTTTTGAACCTTCTAGTCTTGTTGTTGATGAATTTGAGCACTGAGGTACTATCTGTCCAAAATATCTAGTCTGCTAGTTCCATCTGCAGCTCTTTTCTCAACATTGTGTCCATTCTGCTCGCCATGGTAGCAGCAGTCAGCTCCATTCGAGGGATCGTGGCTAGCTTTAATGGAGCCACTCTGGCTTTTCCCATTACAAATCCACAATGTGCTTCACCATACTTGTTGTGCAGTAACAGGTAACTAACAGTCCCATAACCATCTTCACATGCATCAGCAAAATGATGCAGCTGGGCAGATGTAGCTGTTCCAAAGTTGGCGGGTTTGAAACATCTGTCAACTTTGAAGTTTTCCAGTTTCTGCAGATCCTGAATCCAATTGATCCATTCCTGCACAATAGAGTCTGACACTGTGTCATCCCAACCTATCTTTTTTCTACACAAATCTTGCAGGATCTTCTTAGCCGTTAGGACTACTGGTGCCAATATTCCAAGGGGATCGTAAACTGAACTGACTGTTGAAAGAATTCCCCTCCTTGTGAGAGGTCTGTCTTTCAGGGTGATTTTGAACTTGAAGACGTCAGACTGAACACACCACTGTACACCTAACACCCTCTCCACGGGAAGATTGTCATGGTCCAAATTCAGGTTTTTAACTGTTTTTGCTCTCTCTGTTTCAGGTATGGCAGCCAACACATGACGACTGTTGCTTATCCACTTTGTAAGCAAAAAGCCTCCTTTGAAACAAATTGCTTGTAGCTCTTGGTAAAAAGCTATAGCATCGTCTTCTGATGCTGCTGAAGTGAGGCAGTCATCAACATAGAAATTGTTCAAGATGGTATTTACAGCTTGAGGGTTAAACTGCTTTGTGTTGTCCTCAGCACCTTTCCTAAGGGCAAAGTTCACACAACTTGGAGATGAAGTTGCTCCAAACAGATGCACTGTCATTCTGTATTCTGCCATATTCTGATTGTAGTCTCCATTAGGCCACCAGAGGAAACGTAACAGGTCACAGTCTTCATTTGGTACTTTCACTTGGTGGAACATTGCTTCAATGTCTGCAGCGATGACAATAGGTTCTTTACGGAATCTAGATAAAACTCCGATCAATGTACTGGTGAGGTCTGGTCCCTGTAAGAGCTGAGAGTTCAATGAAACTCCTTGAAATGTTGCTCCGCAGTCAAACACTACTCAAAGTTTCTTCTTTTGTGGATGCAGAACTCCATGGTGTGGTAGGTACCATTTTCTGCCATCGTTACGTTCCAAGACACCTTCTGGTACCTTTTCTGCATAACCTTTAAGTAACATGTCAGACATGCAGTTGGTGTAGTCTAAATGAAAGGAAGAATCTCTCTTGAATCTTTTCTTCAGGTTCAGTGTACGTTGTTCTGCAACACTTTTTATGCATGCCTGACACTATTGTCAGGCATGCATATTTTCCTTTGTTTTAATGGTAATCCAATGCTGTAATGACAATCAACTACTTCCACAGATTTTGAAACTGAATCCAAGAACTGCTGATCTTCTTTTGAATGCTCTAGGTTATCCATGTTACACTCTGGAAAGTCTGTTTTGAACTGCTGTTCCCACAACTCATCAAGTTTTACAACCGATATTCTGTTGATACTTATCGTTGAATGAGTGTCAACATTCTTTACTCCTAATGGTCCATTTACTGTCCAACCGAGCATAGTTTTTACAGCGTAAGGTCCATCGTCAATACTCCGGATGACGTCTAATGGCTCCAGAGCTTTTGGTACATTTGAACCAATCAGCAAACCTATTTCAGAGTTCAGTTCAGCAAGATGAATTTTCCTCAGATATGGCCACTGGTTGATGTCAGTTTGATGTGTGATATTTCCTTTGTGTACAGGCATTGTTTTCTGTGTGTAAATGTCTGGGAGTTCACAAAATTCGCTGCTGTCCAGTCCAGCGACCTCTAGGCCTGAAACAATGCTGGCTTCAACCACCTTAGAATGTTTGTTTTTCTTCCCTGATAATTGAGTTTATTCATCAGCTGCACTGTACAAAATGATGCAGAGCTACCAGGGTCAAGGAATGCGTAAGTATGCACCACTGCACTTCCCTTCTTAGCCTTCACCTGTACAGGCACTATGGAGAGCTTGCAGTTGTCATGACCGGCCCCAGTAAGACCACTCGTTTGAACCGAGGCACTTACTTTGTCCGTTTCTTTCCTTTCTACTTGGTATTTGTCCATTTCCTTCTTTTTCTGGTGGATATGTAGCATTTTGGGATGCTTCAAACCACATATGTTACATCTGAGTCGCTTCCTGCAGTCTTTGCTGATGCGTCCTTTACACAAACAGCCAAAGCAAATTCCATTTTCCTTTATGAATGATAGCTTCTCAGTGTGTTCTTTCTTTTCCAACTGTGGACATAATTTCAAAGCATGTTCTTTTTTACAATACAGGCAATTACAGTAAATTGACTTTGTTTTTCCTTCCTTGTTTCTTTATCCTTTTCCTGATCTGCATCTGTTACAGTGGTGGCGAAGATGCTTCCTTTTAATCTTTGTTGAGGTTGTGACTTGAACCTCTGTATGTCTTTGCTTACTGTTGGTGTGTCTTTGATATTTCCAAATGCTGGATCCGTTTCAATCCTTACTTGTTTTTCAATGAAATCTACCAGGTCCTTGAAAGTAGCTCTTTGCTTCTTTCGTTCCTGAAACTCGCATGCCACAGTCCTCCATTTATCCCTCAGCCGGTAGGGTAACTTCCTTATGACGCTTAACATATTGGTTGGTAAATTAAGCTCGTACATGTAGTCGATGTCTTCCATGGCATTACAACAGCCTCTGAGAAAGAGTGAGTAGGCCTGCAGTGATTTTGTATCATCAGGTTTTATTGATGACCATGAAAGAGCCTTGTCCATGTATGTTGTGGCGATTTTAAACTCATTGCCAAAATGTTTCTGTAGCAGTGATTTGGCTGTCGTGAATCCTCTGTCTGAGGCCATGTGTAAACAGCTTCTTACAAGTTCCCTTGGCTGTCCTGCTGTATATTGTTCCAGGTAGTAGAGACCATCCTTGGGGTTTGGAGTCTGGCTTTCAATATTATGTTCAAAGGACTTCATAAATGTTTGGTATTGAAGTGGGTTACTGTCAAAAACTTGAATTTCTTTCTTGGGCAGTGAAGAAAGACAATGTTGCTGTATTAATAAGGCAGCGATTTCATTTTGTCTTTCCATGACTGCAAATATATTGCTCTGTTCATTGTTTCTTGAAGCTGAAGACGTCACTTGTGGATGCTCACCTGGGTTACTTATGCTTGATTGGAGTGTTAAGTGAGCTCTGGGGAAATATTAGGTTTGTGTTCCAGTTTTTTCTGTGGTCATTATTATAGGTGTTTGTGGGTTGATAACACTGTGTTTTGAAGGAATTTGTCCATGTGCATGCGCAGCCTGTAACTGTAACTGTGGTACAAAAGAATCTGTTTCAACCTTTGAATCAACCATTTTCCTTTCTTGTTGTCCTTTTTCAAAATATGATTCCATACCATAAGATATATGAGAAAAGTGACTTTGGATACTGGATGCTCTTGAGGCTCCTAGTACCTTAATTTTAGCCATTGTAGCAGCAATGTCTGCTTCCATTTCCAGTTGCTCTTTTTTCCTCCTTAGCTGCTCCTCCTGTTCCTCCAAGGCATGTTTATCCTTGAAAAGTTTTTGTCGGATGACAAGAACAGCCACCTCAGCCTCAGCCTTTATGCATGCAGATGAAGCACTTAAAACCTTAGATCTTGAGCTTGAAGAACTTAGTTTGTTTTTTTTGCTTCCAATATTTGATACACTGTCTTTTGGTTGTATTTCATCCTGTATATCAGCTGTTGCTTTCATATCCAACTGTGAGGAGGGAATTTCATGTTGAGCAGTATAGGGAATTTGCTCCTTTAATTCAAGGTACTTCCTCAGGTGAAATGAGAGTGATGTTTGTCTCTGCAGCAGTTGTTAAATCTGCAGTTAAATGCTTTGTCCTTCCAGTTTCCACAAGCCATTGTTGAATATCTTGTATAAAGTTCATACTGTGTTTCGTTACACGTTTAAACCAGTTGTTTTGAGTTTCTTGCTCATCTTTAGGAAGCAATACCAGGACAGATTCATGTGCAGCCTTTGCATTTTCATACAGCTGAATCAGTTTATCCTGTTTGATTTGTACCTCCTTTGAATTTTCCTAATTTTTCATGAGTTCTTTAATTTCATGTGTGAGACCTTTAAATTTTTTCACATTTGATTGACGTTCCTTTTGAAGAGTTTCAATTTTGCAGGCCCATGCCTTGGATGTGAGCTTGACCGTCCTCCTCTCCTCCGGTTCATTCATTTAATTTGTCTCACTCATTTTACAACTTTTTCAACACTCAATAAAACAAAAGTGTGCAGCTATAAACAAAGCCACAAACAGAGCCACCAACAAAGCCACGAACCGAGCCATGAATAAACAAATAAACCGCATCCACACAAAAAATTCAACAACTTGCGACAATGCGATTTCAAAATAAAGCACGGCGGGCACAGCGCACAAGTGGAAAAATCAGTTCAAACCTCTGCCTATTTCGGCAAAACAAGCACACACATCACAAGCCAAAACAACCAGTCCCCAATAGACAAACGGTAGACCTCCAAACTGTGATCAAAAACTTTCAACAAAACACACAGAAGGATTCAATCTCACCGCTTTTGATTGTTGTGATGTGCGGCGGCAGACAAGCGCATTTCCACACTGATCAGCTGATCCACGTTCAAAGAACAAAGAGTCCAAATCCATCCAATGTCTATTCATTCAGAACGCAGGTGATCCAGTGGGTCCATGTGAATAATCCCACGCTGAATCCTGTTCATGCTGCCATGTAGATGCGCTTATTTTCTGTTGACTTAATTGTAGCAGCAATTTTCCATTTAAACAGCCGCTATGAGGCTGAGCAGACTCCTACTGTGACGCATGGTCCAAAATGAAAATCCACGTTATAAGTTTATGATGCTTATTAACCAAAAATAGTAACAACATAGTAAGTGTTAAGGCGATAATAAGTGAAACGTGATAATAAATAGTGACATGGTCAACAGAAAATATGTTCAAAAACTCCCACTGACTGCAGACTAAATTTAATACAACAAACATGAAAATATGAACAAAAGGACATTTACAACTTTATGGATGTAAGTTATGTCTGAACATAAATTAGCTTCAGTTGTTAATTAAACATCAGATCTACAATAGTAACAGAGAGTCAGTGAACTGACCTCAGAGTCTTCAGTCTGCAGTGTGGACTCTCCAGAAAATCACACAGCAGCTTCACTCCTGAATCCTGCAGGTTGAAGTTGTCACTCAGGTCCAGCTCTGTCAGATGGGAGGGGTTGGACTTCAGAGCTGAGGCCAGAGAAGCACAGCTGATCTCTGACAAACTGCAGTTCTTCAATCTGAATAAAGAATAAATGATGTAACTTTAGAAGACAATGTTCCTGCTTGAAATCATTCAATGTTTAATAATCTGTTCAGAGCTGAAGAAGGTTTAGAAAGTAGAAGTTCAGAAAATGGAAACTCCAAACACCTGAACCCAACAGGATGCAGGTTCAAAACAAGAGGTGTGTGTTTGTGTGTGTATTTATATACAATACCAGTCAAAAGTTTGGACACACCTTCTCATTCAATGTTTTTTCTTTATTTTTTATTGTTTTCTACATTGCAGATTAACACTGAAAACATCAAAACTATAAAATAACACATATGGAATTATGTGGTAAGCAAAGCAAAATATGTTTAATATTTTAGATTCCTTAAAGTACCCTCTTTGATAGCAGCTTTACACACTCTTTATGAAGTCGTCATCTGGACTGGTTTTCAATTACCAGGTGTGCCTTGTAAAGAGTTATTATTAGAGAGTAGTGAAATTTCTTGCCTTCTTACTGTATTTGAGACCATCAGTTGTGTTGTTTAGATGAAGTGTTGGTACACAGTAAATATCTCTATCCAACTACTGTAATAATTCATATTATGTCAAGAACTACTCAACTATGTAAAGAGAAACAACAGTTCATCATTACTTTAAGACATGAAGGTCAGTCAGTCCAGAAAATATCAAGAACTTTGAATCTATCATCATGTGCAGTGACAAATCATCACATGATGAAACTGGTTCTGGTCCAGGAATTAAAGACCAAGAGTTAGCTCAGCTGCAGAGGACAAGTTCATTACAGTTAGCAGCCTCAGAAATCAACAATTAACAAACCTCACCACCTCTGAACATCACAAGTGATGGCTTCAAACACATGAAGAAGACAAGAAATTCTACTAACTAACTCTTTACAGGTACACCTGGTAATTAAAAAATCATTCCAGGTGTCGACCTTATAGGGTTGTCAAAAATATCGATACTCCGAAAAGTATCGATACTCAAACGGCGTATCCGGATACAATACTAATTTGCCAAGGTATCGATACTACAGTGCGTGCGCACTCGACAGGCAGTGCAGCAGGTAAGACAGCGTCCGGCAGCCAGAGACACATTTCTGCTGACAGTATGGCCAGTGCGGCTGCAGGAGGGCCAGACCAGCCAGTCTTGGGCAAAAGCCTTGTTTGGAAATATTTTGCATACGAGGCAAATGAAGAAGGGAAACCGAAAGATCTCGACAAGCCTGTGTGCAAACAGTGCTTTAAAGCGGTGGCAACGAAGTCGAGCAGCACAACTAACTTTATAATTCCCTCAAAGCACAGGCAGACTCAAGTGGCTTTTCTTTTACTGGTTTATTCGAAGCTTTTCTCTCTCTCCAAATCCACCGTGAAAACTAAATAATGTTAACAAAATATAAACAACGTTAGCTTGACATATATAATAACATGCAGAGCATAAGGAAGAATATTTACAAAGTAAACACAGATAAATAAAATACCTTGTTGGCTGCATGCTACAAAAAGGGAAGTGATCTTCAATAAAAGTCCTTGGTGATGAGCATCAACTTGTAACAGCGTAAAAGTCCTTGATTACAGCTTAATTGCTTCTACCGATGCTGTCAGTGACACGCGAGAGCAGTCAAACGAGACTTTTTAAGATTTCAAAATAAAAGCACTTTTACACGTACTAAATGAAATAATAGAAAACAAATGCAACTTAAATGAATTCGAATTAGACAATGATCTTTGAAAAGGTTAACAAATGATACAAACAATAAATGCAACAATTACAAACTTATTTAACTAGTATTTAGTATATATAGTGAGTATTTGTCATTTTTTATCCCCGCAGTATCGAAAATGGTATCGAGTATTGAATATTTTCCTGTGTATCGATATCGAGTTTGAAATTTTAGTATCGTGACAACCCTACGACCTCATGAATCTGACTGAGAGTAAGAAAGAGTGCGCTGTCATCCAATCACTGTGAAGCTACTTTGAGGAATCTAAAATATTAAACATATTTTACTATATTTTTTTACATAATTCCATATGTGTTCTTTCATAGTTTTGATGTTTTCAGTGTTAATCTGCAATATAGAAAATAATAAAAATAAAGAAAACACACTGAATGAGAAGGTGTGTCCAAACTTTTGACTGGTGTATAAGTTACATGTACTACAGTCAGTGAACTGACCTCAGAGTCTGCAGTCTACAGTTTGGACTCTTCAGTCCAGCAGACAGTGTCTTCACTCCTGAATACTGCAGCTTGTTTTTACTCAGGTCCAGCTCTGTCAGATGGGAGGGGTTGGACTTCAGAGCTGAGGCCACGACTTCACAGTGAGTCTCTGAGAGTCCACAGTCAGAAAGTCTGTCATGAAACATATTTTACAACATGTGTTATTATGACAGTAGACATTATAAGAAGATTTCTGGCACCTTTTTAATTTAGTAGCTGCTGAAGAGTGTGTGTGAAGGGACGTATGCTCTACTAGATGAATTACCAAGAGGAGACTTTTCTCAAGAATTTTGATGAACATTTAGACTTCCATAATGTCCACAGTCTGTCAGTGTGATCTGATCACATGTAACAAAGTTAGCATGAGGCCATCTTGATTAGAAAAATATTTTTACAACTAGTGAACAATTACAGTTGAGAAAGATGATCTTTTTTTGTGAGCTGACATTTGTGAGATGACAACATGTTATCAGTGCATCAGCATTAAATCAGACCAACTGTGAGCAACAGAATAAAAACAAGAACAACACAACCTCCCTCTTTAAAATGGAAAGTGGAATTCACAAAAATTAAAATGCTCCAGCTGGACAAGAGTAAATCTGGGACTGACTTTTAGTGGTTGGTGAGAGCTTGGTGAAATAAAAGGCTGAAAGACAGACGCCGAGCTGGGCTGACTGCTGTTGGACTAGTCAGTAATATTAGCTGGCTGCTATGTCTGCTGTTGGTGACCTTGTTGATGTTTGGCTGTTAGCAAAGTTGTCGACTCGCTAGTTTTTGATCAGAAGTAATGTAATCAGAACAAATACTCGTGTACCAATTTATTAAATCTTAAATATTTTTATTTTCTTGAAGAAGTGGCTGTACCGTCCCCTAACACTCCCCTCACTGTGAAATGGCTCCAAAACTATTATGAACAAAATGACAGCAATAAATGACTTTAAATGGTTCAGCATTGAAAATTAAATTGAAAAAAATCTCCAGGAATTAAGAAATCTTTGGAAAATGATAGAGATACAGAATAGTGGGGAAAAATCCTCTGATGTCACATAAAAGAAAAAATGGTAAAATGGAAAAACTGTGAATTAACTTGACAACCAGCTTGACAGCTCAACTACATCTAAGTGAGATACAGCTGAATTACCAATTACTTCTGCAATTACCAAGTGGAACACTATTTTAAAAATAATACAACTTTTATATCGTTAATATCTGAAGAACTAAACAAATCTACACTGATATATAATGTTAATCACATCTGGACTTACTCTGCCTTTCTGCAGTTCCTCACAGCTGGAATCAGTCTCAGTCGTCCCTCCTCTGATGTGTTGTACTTCTTCAGGTCCAACTCATCCAGAACCTCCTCTGACATCTGCAGCATGTAGGCCAGAGCTGAACATTGGATCTCAGAGAGTTTCTTCTTTGATCTGTTCTTTGACTTCAGGAACTCTTGGATCTCCTGATGGACTGAGTCATCGTTCATCTCCATCAGACAGCGGAAGATGTTGATGCTTCTGTCAGGAGAGATATCATAAGTATTCATCTCCTTCAGGTTGTTGATGGCTCTCTGGATGATTTCTGGACTGTTGTCTGTCTGACCCAGCAGGCCTCCTAAGAGTCTCTGGTTGGACTCCAGAGAGAGGCCATGAAGGAAGCGAACAAACAGGTCCAGATGACCATTTTTACTTTGAAGAGATTTCTGCATGGCTTTCCTGAGGAACACATCCAGGGGTGTCTTACCCAGGAAGTCCTTCAGTACCTCTGTCTTCTTGTTGGTGTAACAGTGGAACAGGTAGACTGCAGCCAGAAACTCCTGAACGCTCAGATGAACAAAGCAGTAGACTGTTTTCTGGAAGATCACACTCTCTCTTTTGAAGATCTCTGTACAAACTCCTGAGTACACCGAGGCCTCTGTGACATCCAGACCACACTGCTCCAGGTCTTCTTGGTAGAACATGATGTTTCCTTTCTCCAGCTGTTCAAACGCCAGCCTCCCCAGCTTCAGAAGAACTTCCCTGTCAGCCTCCGTCAGCTCCTGTGGACTCGTCTCATGTCCTTCATCGTACTTCTTCTTCCTCTTTGTCTGAACAAGCAGGAAGTGTGAGTACAGGTCAGTCAGGGTCTTGGGCAGCTCTCCTCTCTGGTCTGTGGTCAACATGTGGTCCAGAACTGTAGCAGTGATCCAGCAGAAGACTGGGATCAGACACATGATGTGGAGGCTCCTGGAGGTCTTGATGTGTGAGATGATTCTGCTGAACAGATCTTCATCACTGACTCTCCTCCTGAAGTACTCCTCCTTCTGAGCGTCAGTGAAGCCTCGTACTTCTGTTACCCTGTCAACACGTGAAGGAGGGATCTGATTGGCTGCTGCAGGTCTGGAAGTTATCCAGATGAGAGCCGAGGAAGCAGATTCCCCTTGATGAGGCTTGTCAACAGCACGCTGACTGATGACTCCTGTGTGACATCAGACACGACCTCTTTGTTGTTGAAATCCAGTGAAAGTCTGCTTTCATCCAGGCCGTCAAAGATGAACAGAAGTTTACAGACAGCGAGCTTCTCTGCTGTGACCTTCTGTAATGTTGGATGGAAAACATGGAGCAGCGTGAGAAGACTGAACCGCTCATCTTTGATCAAGTTCAGCTCCCTGAACGAGAGCAGAACCACCAGACTGACATCTTGGTTCTCCGAGCCCTCTGCCCAGTCCAGAGTGAACTTCAGCACTGAGAAGGTTTTTCCAACGCCAGCGACGCCGTTGGTCAGAACGACTCTGATGTGTCTCTGTTGGTCAGGTAAGGCTTTAAAGATGTCGTGGCATTTGATCGGAGTGTCATGGAGGGTCTTCTTCTTGGAAGCTGTCTCAAGCTGCCTCACCTCATGTTGGGTATTAACCTCTTCACTCTGTCCCTCTGTAATGTAGAGCTCAGTGTAGATCCTGTTGAGGAGGGTTCCACTTCCTGTTTCATCACTTCCTTCAGTCACACGTTCACATCTCGTCTTCAGACTGATCTTATGTTCATCTAAAACCTCCTGCAGACCACTATCTGCTGAAAGAGAAGAAACATATTCTGAGACTGAACAGAGAGAGAATCTGAATAAATAAAATGTTTTTGAATCCATGATGCTCCTGATAATATTAAAATTAAATGTCCCTGTAATAAAGGAGAAAGTCCTGTTTTCAGACATGAGGACATCAGCAGACAGATGGACAGTCTTACTTTGTACATTGCTGGTCTGACTGGCTGTCTGCAGTCCACGTCTCTCTCCACACTGGGGACAGGAGGAGTCTCCTGATGAAGCAGACTGGTCCCAGTATGAGGTGATGCAGTGTCTGCAGAACCAGTGTCCACAGCTGGTAGAGACCGGATCCTTCAGGACGTCCTGACACCAAACACAGCAGGACGGCTGCTCCTCCACAGGAACACGTCTCTTTGTCTTTCTGAGGATAGAAAGGAAAATCTCTCAGTTTAGAAACCATAGTTATGTTTGAGTGTTAGAAAGCTGTGCGCTCTTACTAAATGACAATATACTGTAATCAGAATCAGAATCAGAGTCGCTGTATTGGCCAGGTGTGTACACACATGAGGAATTTGACTCCAGTTCACTTTGCTCTCAGTTGTACATACAGGTATAGACATTAGGACAGCTTAAAGGACAAGGGACATGACAGGTAGACGCAAACATAAACAGAAAAAACTTCAACACAAGAAATAACTATATACAGTACATACAGTATATATATAAATAAACAACTGGCGATAGTGCAGTGGTGCAGATGGTGGAATAAATATGGTTTCTGTTCTATACATGAGGTAGGTGGATATGACAGTATATACATATCTATGTACAACAGACTGAATGTAAACATTGAGGATAAATAAATAAATAAATTCATATGTACAGGTATTGCACAGATTTACAGGGTGATATGACAGATATGCAGAGTAATGTTATAGTCACTGTGAGTGCAGTTCTATTTCATTCTTCCTGACCGCCAGAGGCGGTGCTTCAGCACTGGATATCTCCATCTCGCATATGTGCAGGTCGAGTTATTATACCAACAAAGTCACCTGTGACCATGCGATGACGTAGGGCGCACGCCCCAGTATAAAACCCCCACGTCATCACGCAATCTGTTCCTTCTATCTTCTCGCAATTGAGGAAAAATCTGATAGCAGGTCAGTTTGGCTCGCCGCTGGTAGTCTCGTAACCTGAGGGTTGGTGCTTCGGTTATTCGTCCACCAGAGACTGCGGCAAGCCGCTTATTCTTTCAAATAAAATTGTCTGTTTCTTTCGGACGAACAGCGGTGATCCCGCCGTTACAATTCGTACTGAATTACTGCAGACAGGTAAGTAAGCTAAGTTGCTTTTGTTGTTAGCCGAGGCTAAGAGCCGGCATCTCGCCGGTCTTGTATTTGTTTTGGACAGCGGTGTTTTCGCCGCATGTTATATTACACGCTACATTGCTAGGCTCTCTGCTTTCGGGGGTTGTAGCGGCAGTAAGCACGCCATTAGTCTGAACAGTCAGAAATGTTGATTTAAGTTGTCGGGCAGGGCTGAGTGCACTGACTCGTTGAAATTAAGTGTTTGGAGACACGCTCCGGCGCGGATGCGTTTGAACTTTATTTTTGTGTAGGGGTGCGGCACAGTGTTTTCGCTGCTCTGTTGCACTGTTCGTGAGAGAATTGGGCAGCATAGTATTGACTGTATTTTCCTTTCGTGCTTTTTTCTGTAACTGTACCACTTCAGGACATGTTGAGCTCGCATGTCTGTAACTCTTGTATGGCCCCCCTCCAACCGGAGGACGGCCACGATCAGTGTCCGGCCTGTCTCGGGGTTGAACACCTGAGGACGGGTATATCTGACAACCCATGTATGAACTGTAGGTTTATGCCACTGTTGGTCAGAAGGGCTAGACTGGCAGAGGTTGAAGGGGATGCTGCGCTGCTACCCACTAGCGGGAGCGCAGGCCCAGCGGCAGCTAAGGGACGCAGACGCAGATGCAGTACTGCCTCACGTAGGCCTCCTGAGAAAGTTAGGAAGGTGGACACCTTGGCTAGCAAGGTTGACACTCTGTCATCTGAGTTTGCCCAGATTAAGGAGCTTCTGCTCAATCTGCAGCCTGATAGTAGGGGACCAGCCTCCAGTGGTGACTTCGCCACGAGGGGCTCGCCTTGTCAGGACGTTGATGTACTGTCAACCGCAGCTTCCTGCAGTTTGTTTGATGATGAGGGGGAAGGACAGGACGAGAATGAAGGCTCAGTCTCGCGAGCCTCTGATGCCTTGTCTCGGGGGTCTGATGGTTCATTGCGTGGGTCAGAAGCTGGCCATGCCACAGTGAAACCAGCAATTCGGATGGCTTTGGCGCGCCTGGGGCTGGATGACGCTCCCGTCACAGCAGCTCCTTCGAATGCTTTTTTTAGGCAGACGCCACAGCCCGCAGCTTTTTCAGTCCCTCCTTCAAAACCCTATATTGAAGAGCTCCAGCGCTGCTGGGCAGATCCAAAGTTGTTGTCTCATCACACCAGTGATGGCAGGTGTCTGGCGGCCATGCAGGAGGCAGGCAGCTATTGGTTGGATCATATGGCCCCAGTCGATCCTACCATTGCCTCCTTGATAGTCTCACCCGATGAGGCTCTCAGACCTGATGCCCGCTGTCCCCGTCCTCAGTGCCGGATGACCGATGATCTCCTTGTTAGGGCTTATAGTATAGCGGCACGCATGGGCCGTATTGGTAATTCCTTTTCCCACCTTATCCTGGGCCTGTCGCAGATCCTGCAGGAATCTGGTGTAGACTCCTCTGCCCAGACCCTCAGTGATGCATCCCTTCAGACTTTTGCATTCATGTCTAGGGAGCTTGGAAGATTGATGTCGACAGTGACACTGGCACGCCGCCAAGTCTGGCTGGCGCAGTCCTCTCTGTCAGAAGGGTGCCGCCGTACTCTCCGTTCTCTTCCGGTGGTTCCAGGTCACATGTTTGGGCCAGCTGCTCAGCAGGCGCTCGAGCGCAGTGCCCAAGTGGACCAGGCTAGGCAGCGGTTTGCCGGTCTGCGTCGGGGCCCGGTTCAGGCCCCAAGGCAGAGGGGTCTTTTGCCGTCTGGTCCCAGCCACTCTCATCCACCTGCTCGCCCAGGTGCACAGCCGAGGTCCTCTCACTAGTGCTGTGCGATACTACGGTATATATCGTTGTACGACAGAAAAATGTCTATCGTACGATACAGTCCTCTACCGTTTATATCGTAATTTTAACTTGTGTGGCTGTGACTGCTCAGATAATTTAACTGCAGGTGCGTTGCCGCTTCTCGCAGCGTTTACGACCATGATCATACGTTTTACGTCACGACCTGAACATGCGGTCTGACTGCTCACTACTATTTGCCATTCGCACGAGAGCTAGCCATGGATTCCGACAGCGGTAGCATGGACGTAGGGATGTAGCACACAGCAAATGTCGAACCAACAGAGGAGGAATTGGTGCCCAAACGAGGGAATAGGAACTCCGTTGTTTGGGTTGGTTTGGCTATAAAAAGACAGACACCGACCAAAAAAACGTGATGTGCAAAATATGCCACCGTGAAGTGGCTACTACCGATTCGAGTACTACTAATCTCTTCTATCATTTGAAGACAAGGCATGCTGAACAGTATAACGATAGTCTAAAAATGCAGCAAAGCACGAAAGCTAACGTTAAAGCTGTCGAAAAGAAAAGCACTCAAGCAAGCATAAAAGAGTCGATGTTTAAAGGTACCCCGTATGACAAGGATTCCCGCAGACACATTGAGATTACAGATGCTATCTCTGCATTCATATGTGTCGACATGGTCCCAGTATACACTGTTGAAAAGCAGGGCTTCAGGGCACTGGTCAAAACCCTTGACCCGAGATACAAAATACCAGGCCGAAAACACTTTAGCGATGTCCAGCTGCCCCGCAAATATGAAGAATGTCATGCGAAGGTGAAAGAGGAACTTGAACATGTTCAGTATTATGCACTGACGACTGATTTGTGGACGAGCAGAGTTACACAGCCATATATGAGCCTAACAATTCATTTTATCAACAATGACTGGGTACTAAGGAGCCGATGCCTACAGACAAGCTACTTCCCCGTAGATCATACGGGTGAGATGATAGCCACAGCCCTGAAAGAAGCACTTCAATCCTGGGAGCTGTCTGAAGACATGCTTGTCTGTGTGACGACAGATAATGCAACTAATAACATCTGTGCATTGCAACTGAACGAGTGGAACAGGCTACAATGCTTTGGGCACCGTTTACAGCTGGCCATTGGTAAGTGGGGCACACAAATTACAAAAGTGTATTTTCTAATGTTTTCACAGTAAATATGGGTAAAGGGATTGCTTGTGGTAAATGTAGGCTACTTATGTCTTAGTTCTTCTGTTTCAGTTGATTTGTAGTAAGGGCCTAATGGCAATATTCAAGTAGTCATCTTTTCATTATAGTCTACAGCAGTTTGCAATGATATTATGTAGTTTATAAAACTAACTAAAATAAAAAAGAAATATACTGAAAAATTCTTCAATTTTTGTTTTTGCAAATTTCGTCAAATTTGTTTAATCTAATTAACTGTGAGTCAAATTGAGCTTTGTGTGTTTGTTGTAATGCCTATTTTGAACTCCCAAGCAAATAATAGCCAGCTAGAAGTAATTGACATAAAATAATAATAAATTTTAACACAATAATTACCTAACTGATGTATGTAAACAATTTACACTTATACAAAGTTTGCACCTTCCTCTGTATCTTTGTAACAGAGAACAGCATGAAAACGCCTTCTCCTCAAACCCAAGCGGCTGTGAAACGTGCAGTTGGTGTTTGCAAGCTGGTGACTGCTGCCATCTCAAATTCGTTCAAGAGAAGACGTGACCTGGTGAAAGCTCAAGTTGAACTTGGCCTGCCTACCCACCAGCTCAAGAGTTAGACACCCACCAGATGGGGATCACGACAACAGATGATCAGCAGATTCATCGAGCAGGAGAAAGCTCTCACACAGGTATGTTTTTACCTCAAACATTATTTTCTGTGAATCACTTGTTTTGCCTCTCTGTATTAAATGCACTACATAAATAACATCTGATTTAATTTTTTAGGTCCTCCGTGGAGACAAGAAGGTGAGGCATCTGGTCCCAACGTGGCAAGATATGGAAATTCTCCATGGACAAGGCATTGAGCCCCCTAATGGAATTTACAGATGCCTTGTCTGGGGAGAAGTATGTGAGTGTGTCGTATGTAAAACCTGTACTCCACATTTTCAACCATGAAATCCTCAAGTCTCAGGATGAAGACTCCGCACTCACTAGAACCATCAAAGAGGGCATCCTGAACTACATCAATGACAAATATGATGACGACACCACTGAAAAGCTGCTCGACATGGCTACACTCCTCGACCCGCGGTTTAAAACTGCCTACATAAGGGAAGAGAGAATCAACATCATGAAGACAAGAGCTGCTGCAGAAATGGAGCATCTGGTGGCTGGAGATGAAACAGCAGAAGGAGCAGTCTCCAATCCACCACCATCAACTGCCGCTGCAGCCACTGCAGATGAAACAGTGCTTCCTGCAGTCAAGAAGGCAAAGAAGAGTTTGTCCAGCTACTTCAAGAAACCAGAAGCACCCACAGGCCAAGATATCCCAAAGCCAAGCAGAGCATCCATTGAACTGGAGCTCAATATGTATCTTCAGACAGCTGATCTGGATGCAGAGGAAGATCCTCTTGTATGGTGGAGGCAGCATGAGGTCAACTTCCCGTTGGTGGCAAAGCTTGCCAAAAAATATCTTTGCATCCCCGCCACTAGTTCTGCATCTGAGCGGGTTTTCAGTGCTAGTGGGAACATTGTTACATGCAAGAGATCATGTCTCAAGCCTGAAAGAGTGGACCAGCTTGTCTTCCTATCTCTCAACCTAAAAGAAATGTTTGATGCTGAGGTTTAATTTTATGTCAGAACAAGCCTCTTCTACTTCTGAAACAGTTCATTCAATAGCACTAGGCCTATTTGTTAAATGTAGGCATACTTGAATGTTACTAGCACGTTATGTTGCTGCTGTATTTTATTTTTTTGCATTTTATTACATTACTTGAAAACTGATAACTGTATCTTCAGCGCTGTGGGAACATTGTTACAAGAGATCATGTCTCAAGCCTGAACGAGTTGACCAGCTTATCTTCCTATCTCTCTATCTGAAAGGGAATGTTAAAAAGTTTGATACTGAGGTTTAATTTTGTCAGAACAAGCCTCTTCTACCTCTCAAACAGTTCATTCAATAGCACTAGGCCTATTTGTGTAGGCATACTTCAATGTTACTAGCACTTTATGTTGCTACTGTATTTTATTTCTTTGCACTTTATTATTTAAAAACTGAGTAGTGTATCTGAGCAGGTCTGTTACTGTATTTAATTTCTTTGCACTTTATTGCATTACTTGAAAACACTATCAGATATTTCTGAATGTTTTTTTTTCATTTGATACAGTAACATTTTAATTTATTTTATTAATGTTTTTTAATTTCCAGTAAGAAAACAGTAGTAACAAAAATACTTCATTGTTTTATTCTTTTCTCTTCATATAAAAAATGTTTAATAAATAAATAGGAGAAAAGATAAGAAAAATTTGCATTCATGTGTGGATATAAATATATAATTTTAAGTAGAAATGCTATATCGGGATATATATCGTTATCGGGATATAGAATTGCCTATATCGGGAAATAACTTTTTGTCCATATCGCACAGCACTACCTCTCATTATTCAGGGCATTATGATCAGCGCCGACGGGCTCCCTCCCGGCCGTCTTTTCAGGTGCCCAGAGGACCAGCCCCCAGTGGTCGCCCCCCCAGAGGCTCTAGGGGGCGGGGGGGGGTCAGACCTGAGGCTCAGAGGGCCGGCCACCGACTTTTTGCGGGGTCAGAATGTCTGTGGTCGGGGATCCCGCAAAATCCCTCGCCCTCAGCAGGGAGCTGGCATCCCTTTTAGACAAAGACGCCATCGAGCCTGTCGAGTGGCATACACGGCTCAATGGGTTTTATTCAGTGTATTTTTTAATCCCGAAGAAGGATGGTGGGTTCCGTCCAATCCTAGACCTGCGGGGGCTGAACAGGTTTTTAAAGGTCCTGCCATTTCGAATGTTGCGGGTGGCAGATGTTCTCCAATCAGTGGCACAGGGGGCCTGGTTTGTGTCAATAGATCTCAAAGATGCCTATTTTCACGTGCCCATTGCTCCACACCACAGGCAGTTCCTGAGATTCGCCTTTCAGGGCCGGGCTTACCAATTCAAGGTGATGCCATTCGGTCTCTCACTTGCCCCTCGCATATTTACGAGGTGTGTGGCAGCGGCCCTTGCTCCCATACAAGCCAGTGGTTTGATGGTCTTACCATATCTGGACGATTGGCTAACTGTTTCCCCGACTGCAGAGCAGGCAGTCAGCGACACTGCTGTGCTCCTTGGACATGTGAACCAGCTGGGCCTCACAGTCAATTACTCCAAGAGCAGTCTTACACCCAGTCAGAAAATAGGTTACCTGGGCATGACTCTCGACTCTCTGTCGATGAGAGCCTTCCTTTCCCAGAGAAGAGTGGAGAATATTTTGCAACTCATAGGTTGCTTCCAGAAAGGCAGAGTATTGAGATACGGCCTCTTTCTCAAGCTGCTGGGTATGCTGACGGCAGCATCCATGGTGATCCCCCTGGGTCTCCTTTCCCTGCGGCCCCTTCAAATCTGGGTCAACACGCTTCACTTGGATCCCAAGTGGCACAGGGGCAGGAACGTCAGGGTATCCAGCCCTTGCTGTCGAGCCCTGAAACCTTGGAGGAGGAAGGAGTATCTGGTCAGGGGGGTTCCCCTATAGTGATCCCTGCCCGCCGAGAGGTTGTGGAGACGGATGCCTCTCTGTTAGGTTGGGGTGCAGTCTGGCAGCGCAGGACCATCAAGGGCAGATGGAGCGCACTGCACAGGTGGGAACATATAAATGTGCTCGAGCTCAGAGCAATATATCTCGCACATTTTCTCCCGGTGTTGAAGGGGCGGCATGTTCTCGTATGCACAGACAGCACCTCGGCAGTATATCACATAAATCATCAGGGTGGCACCAGGTCCAAGCAGGGTCTGCAGGTGTCAAAACAGCTCCTTACGTGGGCTTTTCCCCACTTCCTGAGCCTCAGGGCAGTGCACCTCCCAGGCGTACAGAACAGTGTGGCGGCCGCCACAGGGTGACTGGAGACTCCACCCAGAGGTGGTGGAAATGATTTGGAGTCGATATGGCAGAGCAGAGGTGGACGTTTTTGCCTCAGAGACATCCACACATTGTCCCCTTTGGTACTCACTGATGGAGAGGACCAGCCCTCTGGGACAGGATGCCTTGA
Organism: Argyrosomus regius; assembly: GCA_946959425.1. Classification (NCBI taxonomy): domain Eukaryota; kingdom Metazoa; phylum Chordata; class Actinopteri; family Sciaenidae; genus Argyrosomus; species Argyrosomus regius. The sequence goes on along the minus strand of CAMPSB010000249.1, from coordinate 37,318 downwards.
CTCATGCTTGGCCAGCCCGCCTTCTCTATGCCTTTCCTCCAATTCCGCTCATTCGGGTGACGCTGGAAAGAGTGCAGCAGGAGGGCCACAGACTGCTACTGGTGGCCCCCAACTGGCCAGGGCGGCCATGGTTTCCGGTGCTTCTGAAACAACTCCAAGGGGAGCCATGGCGCCTCCCAAGGAGACCGGACCTTCTCTCTCAGCTGGAGGGACGTGTATGGCATCCAAATCCGGATCGCCTTCAGCTTTGGGTCTGGCCAGTGGGAGCCTGGACCCACTCCTGGCATCCTGTGACCAGTCAGTGATCCACACGATGTTAAGTTCCAGGGCTCCCTCCACTAGGTCGCTCTATGCTAATCGGTGGAAGCTTTTCTCCCAGTGGTGCCGGACACAGGGTGAGGTGCCACTCACTGCTCAGTGGCCATCATTCTCCGTTTCCTGCAGTCATTATTGGATGCAGGCAGATGTGCATCAGCTTTAAAGGTATATGCGGCAGCCATTTCGGCAGGACATGCCAGAGTGGACAACCAGACAGTGGGGTCACACTATTTAGTCAGTCAGTTCCTGAAGGGCGCACAGAGGCGTAGGCCATCAAGGGTCACTGTAGTGCCGTCATGGGACTTGACATTGGTTTTAAGGTCAGTGTGTCGGCCCCCATTTGAACCCATAGCAGAGGCAGAACTCAGGTGGCTGTCTGCAAAGACTGCATTTCTACTGGCAATCACATCGGCAAAGCAAGTGGGTGAACTCCACGCTCTGTCAGTGAGCCAGATGTGTATGCGTTGGTATCCGGATGGTTCGGGGGTTACTCTCCTACCTAATCCCTCGTTCCTGCCAAAGAGGGTGCCTCCCTCACATGTAAACCGGGCAATTGAGTTGGCAGCATTCTGTCCACCAAGCTCGTCGCAGCAAGCAATGGAGCTGTCAGAGCAGCTCTGCCCTGTTCGGGCACTCAAGGCGTATCTGGGGGCTACAGCCCTTTTTCGTAAGTCTGACAAACTGTTTGTTTGTTATAGGGGTTGTAGGAAAGGTCAACCTCTGTCGAAACAGAGGCTTTCTAAGTGGATTGTCGATGTGATTTTACATGCCTATAGGTCGCAGGGCCTACCTGCGCCTAGTGACGTGCGGTGCCACTCTACTCGGAGTGTGTCCACGTCATGGGCAGCCTTGAAAGGGGTCCCCCTGCAGGACATCTGTGCTGCAGCGACCTGGGAATCCTCTTGTATCTTTGCTCGCTATTATCGTGTCAATGTGGCTGCTCTACCTGCTGTGGCAACGGCTGTCCTATCAACAGCTTCCATGCCTTAATGCGGTAAGCATTCCTCGTGACCTTGTTGGTATGAGGCATTCAGTGCTGAAGCACCGCCTCTGGCAGTCAGGAAGAATGAAATAGAACGAGAGTTACGAATGTAACTACGGTTCTATGAATTCTGGATGACCGCCAGAGCTGTCTGTCACTCGGAATCTGGGCGAGAAGATTCTGTAGGAACAGATTGCGTGTTGACATGTTGGGTTTTATACTGGGGCGTGCGCCCTACGTCATTGCATGGTCACAGGTGACTTTGTTGGTATAATAACTCGACCTGCACATATGCGAGATGGAGATATCCAGTGCTGAAGCACCGCCTCTGGCGGTCATCCAGAATTCATAGAACCGTAGTTACATTCGTAACTCTCGTTTTAGCTGTTGATCACAGTGACAGCCTGTGGGAAGAAACTGTTTGTTTGTTTTAGTGTACAGAGTTCTGTAGCGCCGGCCAGAGGGGAGAAGTTCAAACACTAGCAACACTGTGTAGGAGCCACTGTTCCATTTAAAAAGATCCTCTGGTGTTTATATGTAGTTGTGTTGTCTGTAAATATTATACAAACCAACTTTTTGAAATGTTATTTAAAGAAAAAAATATTTCATTTTTATAAATATTTGTTTATATATTTTGGCCAATACAATCATATAATGGTAATGATATAATTCTATAAACTGAAGTTAGTATCAGTTCTCTTACTTTGTGTCTGAGGGTCCAGGTTCAATACTGAAGTTTGGAGGAATACCATTAGACCAGTCACTCTTCATGGATAGACAGCTGGACATTGTAGACTCTGCTCTCTGTTTGTGGTCCTGACTTCTGTAAACACAAAGATGTTTTTATGTTAAATTATCAACACACAGGTCTGACTACACAAATTACTGTTAGCTTATAGCTGATAGCTTGGTGGTTAAAAAGTAATTGGTAGTTCTCTTACTTTGTGTCTGAGGGTCCAGGTTCATCACTGAAGTTTGGAGGAATACCATTAGACCAGTCACTCTTCATAGACAGGCAGCTGGACATTGCAGACTCTGCTCTGTCCTCTTCGTCCTCCACACTGTCACTCATCTTCTGCACTTCAGAGGGTGTTGAGGTAAATATGTAATGTGTGCAAGCTGTACAACATGAAGACGATGAAGACAAACAGGTAAAATAAGATGTAGAGGAGGAGCGTGTGGGAATAGAGATGAAGTTATTTTAAAGACAACATGTTAATATTTAACAGTGATCCTGAACCTTTGACCAACCTTTATTTAATCTACAGAGGTACAACACAATATCCTGAATGTGTGTACAGTTTAATCTGAGTCATAAAACAGACCTTTGGTACACATCAGATGTTTTATTAAGGCTGTATGTAGTGATAACGTTTAATGTTTATCTGTCAAAATATTTTATCAGATGTACCTGAAGTGGTGGAAAAATACTGACTATAAAATTCAATCCTGTAAAACAAACTGTCATCTTCAGTCAGTCTGAGAGAACCAGTAACACTGACCGTGAGCTCAGAACACGAGAATCATGACTAACAAGTCTGTGCAAGTTTCAACCTGAGAAAAGAGGAAGTATCACACACACACAAACAGTATCCAGTATAAAGAACCCATCCAGCACCTGATCAGTTTTCTTTAAATCTGTGCTTGTTCTCTTGAGTTAGCGTTAGCTTTAATGTGTATTATTCAGCCAATCATGCTGTATTCACAGATGAATCTGACAGTAACACTCACTCTGCCTCAGACGTCTGTTTCCTCCTTCTGCTCTGCCCTGTCGACTCAAAATGGAGTCTGAACTCTGACTGACTGACTGAACACGTCTGTTTTATTGTCCTGGTTTCATGTACACTACTTCCCCTCACTAGAAATCACGTGTACTTTTTATTGAAGTCTCTCTCTGCTTAAATAAGTCAAACTAAAATAGATAAACATAACTCAGCTAACTAAGTTAAGGTTACTGCTCAGCAAACTTAACCTAGTCAGCTGGATTTACCTTGAACGAGGGTTCTGGTTGAAGATCAGTGAAAGAAGAATTTGGTAAAGCTCAGCTTTTCAATGTGAGCATTGTCCGTGGACCCCAGAAGAACTTTGATTTGATCATGAATTCGTTTTAATCTGTTGATTCTGAGCTGCAGCTGCTTTGTTGTTTCACTCTTCAGTGTGCTGACCTGGGTTGACTAACCTATGTTGTGGTTCTACTTGTGTGTTTTGTTCACTTTTCTGCTCACCTGCTGCCACGCAGCACTGAAACCTGTCAGGCAACATTTTAATCCACTGACTCTGAGCTGCAACTTCTTTGTTGTTTCTGCAGCAACAACAAGACTGAAAGAATTATGGGACAGTTTGGCCTGTGTAGTGACCATCAGCCACACTCATATGTAATAATAACTCCTCAGTGTACTGAGTCGACTGACCTGTCTGGATATGAAGAAGAGTGACTCCTCAGCTGTTATTCTTGTGTATTTTATGTGTATTAACACAGCCTGTAATAACTCCACACTCTGACTGTGGCTGTTTAGATTACCAATGTAACTTTAAAATAAATGTAACGTTGCCTGTAACACTGACATCTAGTGGTTAAAATCGGTACTGCTACAGAGAGAGATATTACAAGTGACAGCTGTAATTATATTATTTTAATATTTGAGGTTACATTGACGTTAACTCGCTGTTAGCACACAGAAACAATGTTCAATGACAGAGTTTGATCAAAAACGTCACTAACGGTTATTTTCAGCCGTCTGGTCCGCCATCTTGTCCCAGTTAACTCGTCATTAAAACAGTCTTTAATTAGTTTTCCTTTGAGTCAAACTTCACTGAACTTTAATGTAATGAAACGCCAGCTTACTCACATCAGCCTCCTTTGTTTGTCTCACCGAAAAAGCTTGAAAATTTCAAGTTGTCGTGTCTTTTTTGTTGTTGTTTTTGTGCTTCCATGTTTTCAGCCGATCCTTCTTCATCTTCCACAACAGACAGAAGAAGAAGAGCGGCACGCGCGCTTTTTGTTAACCGGAAGTTGAACAATTTAATTGTTTTATTTTTTAAAATCTGTTTTCTGTGACTTTTCTTAAAGTCACCTTCATGTAAGAAGTGAAGTGGTAAATGTACATTATTACCGTTCCCTGTTTGTCTGTCTGAAAAACACAGTCAGCTGATTGTTGATGCAGCAGCACCACCTGCTGTCCAAACCAACAAACTTCATCTGTTGTACGGTCCACGGCCCTTCTCTTGCAGTACCTCTGTCGCCCATCAGGAGGCAGTATAACTCCACAGAAAGATCAAGCTGCCTGGTGTTTCTCTTTCTGGAGAGTAACCTCTCATCTTTATTCTTTCCAAGTCTCCCCCCTCTTCTTTGTTTCCTTTCTCTCTTGTCCTCTCCTCTTTCCTCATCTTACGTCTCTCTTCTCTTCTTCTGACTTCTTTTGTCTCAGTGATACTTCTCTCTTTTCCTTCCTTGTCTTTGTTCACTAATTGATTTTGATCCAGAATATATGATGATTGGACATTGGTGAATATCAAAGAATCAGTCTTGAGGGTTAAATGTGAAATTCTGCAGTCATGATGGTGATTTTTGATGATCTGTCAGGGTTCCCATGCATCCTATAAAACCTGGAAATCTTCAGTGCTCATTTCTAGTCATGGAAAAGTCCTGGAAAATAAGGATTAACCAAAATGTTCCTGAAAACAGAAAGCTGTCCTAAATAAGCGTTATAATGTACGATAAACATAACCAGGTTTCTACATTTACACACTTCTTTCATGATTATATGAAGGTGTTATTGGAGGTGGTCCCAGTGGGATTGAAACTGTAACTGTGCATCACAACCTTGTTCTGTTTTTTATGACACGTTTGAATTGTTTGTCTTTTAGGGAGTCTGTATCACAAAGTTTCTGCCCGCTGCTGTGAGGCCATAAAGTTTTTAAAGTCTGATTTGAATCATGATCACTTTTGTCTAAAACATGGTGTTGTTCAATCTGAAGCAAAGCAGAGCAGACACAGAATTTACAGCATTAATAAAAGTTATTACCACCAAACTACGTGACTGTGGGACTGAAGAATAGTCGTGGATGCTTTTTGTTCTTTTATGCAATATTTCCATCATTTCATCAGTTCAAATGTTGATTATAGATGAATTATTTTTATTATATTTGTTATCAGCGTTTACAACATCACAGATATTTTGTTCTGTTACATCAAGTACATATAAAGTAGAAACAGGCAACAAGTTCTCCTTTTACATGTGTTGGTAAAACTGATATTTATTAGTGGTTTAAATCACAAACAGAGTTTCATTAAAGGTTCAGTGTGTAACTTTCAGGTTGATCTGTCGGCAGAAATGGAATATAATATGCATAACTATGTTTTCAGCAATATATAATCACCTTAAAAAATGAATCATGTTTTCATGACCTTAGAATTAGCCTTTTATATCTACATATGCCGCGGGGCGCCTCACATGGAGTTTGAAATCTTGTTCCGCCATGTTTGTTACAGTAGTCCAGAACAGACAGAAGAGCCTGCAGACCGTGTTTCACCAATATGTTGCTGACAAAGCAGGAAAAGAAGTAGAAGAACATCATGACGCCATGATGACCTCTTTAGTCACGTGACCAAAACTGCTGAGTTCAATGCAATCAGAAATTTCACTACCAGGTGCCATCAAATCTTACACACTGTACCTTTAAGTCAGAGTTTAATTTTAACTCATGTGCTGGGTTTAATTTCAAAAAATTTACATTAATTGATGTTGTACATTAATTTTTAATTATCTCTCTCTTTCTAACCATAAAACATTTTTAAGCTGAAGGAAACTTAACATGGAAACTCATATGAAGTAAATAACTCACATCAATGTTAAATTTGATAGACAAACCATAATCAAAAAATGATGAGCCAAAGAAACAAACTGATTAACTGATCTAGACTAAATAATAATAATAATAATAATAATAATAATAATATGAGTATGAACATATATTGAAAGAAAAGATTAAGATGTCAACTTCCGTTGAAGTTTAGACATAGTATGTGGAAATTAACTGCACCACTCCATCAGTCCACAGGGTGGAGCTGTGACAGAAAGCAAACCAGAAACATCCATTAAATGTGTCAACATACAGTTATGTTGTCATGAACTGAACTAATCTGTAGAAGCTCTTTGGCTTCAGTTATGAATGAATGAAGAATGTCACATGATCCAGAGGAACACACATGATGATGGTGGACTTGACATTGTGTCTGACAGTGGAGCTGATCTCAGAGCAGTTCAGACTGCAGCACTGACAGTCATCTCCACTTGTTGTGATTCCTCTGTCAGTCTCTGCTGGATGAAGCTCTCCTCTCCACTCCACCTCCCAGTAACATGGCCCAGTCAGAGCTGATGCTGCTGCTTCAACCTCTCTGGATCATCAGGACTCAGCTGATCCTCTCTCAACACAAACACCTTTCTCATCACTCACACTCTGACAGCTGATGAGAGAAGCAGACAGACAACAGAAGTCATGAATCAGTGTTTACAGAGACTCCCTTCATCAGCTGTCAGTCAGTGATGCAGCACATCCAGTATAAAGACCAGCAGGGACTTCAGTCCTGTTCAGACACAAGTGGAGCGGCTGTGTAGCGTAGCCAGCTTCCTTTCAGCTCTCATGTTAACGTGTTGGAGTGAAGCTCACAGACCTGCAGAGACTTTGAGCATCAAGTCTGTTGACTCTGCACATTTCACTCAAGTACACAGTGGAAATAAAGTGCTGACAGTCCCTGAACGCATCAAACATTTAAATATGGAGTCTGTTCTAAAAACATTTGGACTAAACTAAAGACACATGGACAGATAAATATATGATGTTAAAGGTCCTACATGTTCATACAAAGACTGAAGCTGTGGTTACTGGACTTCAGCAGAGGTTCTGCTCTGTACAAAGACCACATGGTCACTAAATGTAATGATGGTTCTTTGCAGGCTTCAGTCAGACTGATCTGAGAGCTGTGACAAAGATGAACTGATCACTTCTTTAGTGTTGAAATGAGAGAACAAACACTTTGAGATCAGATCTGATGAATGAGGACCACTGTCTCTGTACATCTTGTAATGCTGTCAGCTGTAATCAGCCTTATTTCCTGTAGACATGAACACAACAACAACAGTCGTCTTCACATCAACCAAAAACACATGATCACAACGAGCTTCTGATTCATCTGATTGGCTGACTGTTCTCTCTCTCTCTGTCTTTCTGTCCAATCCTGAAGCCTGTCACCGTTCTCCTCTCACAGCTTCACTGAGGAAAGAAGCCGCTGAGAAGGTCGGAGGTTTACAGGAAATACTGGATCTGTGCTTTGATACTAACTGTGTTTAGTACAATACTGCTGAGACCAACATGGACTGACTGCAACCCTCTACTGACCTCAGAGTCTGCAGACTGCAGTGTGGACTCTCCACAAGATCACACAGCAGCTTCACTCCTGAATCCTGCAGGTTGTTTCTGCTCAGGTCCAGCTCTGTCAGATGGGAGGGGTTGGACTTCAGAGCTGAGGCCAGAGAAGCACAGCCGATCTCTGACAACCTGCATCTCCTCAAACTGAATAAAGAATAAATGATGTTTATAAAAATCCATTTATGATCCAATCAGATGTGTTCAGGTTTGAAATGTGCAGCTCAACATTACTATGTCCTAATCAATGAGCTTTTCTCTAAAATGAGTAGAGTGACTTTGTCATTGTGTTATTGTGGATCATCATAATGTCAGCCTTCTACAGACATCATCCAAACGTCAGCACAACATTCAGACAACCATTCATGTCAACAGATTAATAACATGCTGTGTGTGTGTGTGTGTGTGTGTGTGTGTGTGTGGTTGAAATCAACAGAAACTAAAGAAATATTTCTACTTCAACAAGTAAACTTGATCATTTCAAACAAATCTGAGTTCAGAGGATCTTCTGTACATCAGATCTACAATAGTAACAGAGAGTCAGTGAACTGACCTCCGAGTCTTCAGTCTACAGTGTGGATTCTCCAGTAAATCACACAGCAGCTTCACTCCTGAATTGTGCAGCTTGTCTACGGTCAGGTACAGGTCTGTCAGATGGGAGGGGTTGGACTTCAGAGCTGAGGCCAGAGAAGCACAGCTGATCTTTGACAAACTGCAGCCAATCAATCTGAATAAAGAATAAATCACATATTGGTGTACAGAGATTAATAGGTGTGCCTTCTCAAAAATGTCTTGCCTTCTTACTGTGTTTGAGACCATTAGTTGTGATATTCAGATGTAGTGTTGGCATACTGTAAACAGCTCTGTTCAACGACTGTAATAATTCACATTATGGCAAGAACTACTCAACTAAGTAAAGAGAAACAACAGTTCATCATTACTTTAAGACATGAAGGTCAGTCAGTCCAGGAAATATCAAAAACTTTGGTGAATTACTTGCACTACAGTCAGTGAACTGACCTCAGAGTCTGCAGTCTACAGTTTGGACTCTCCAGCCCAGCAGACAGTGTCTTCACTCCTGAATCCTGCAGCTTGTTTTTACTCAGGTCCAGGTAAATCAGATGGGAGGGGTTGGACTTCAGAGCTGAGGCCACGACTTCACAGTGAATGTCTGAGAGTCCACAGTTAGAAAGTCTGTGATGAAACATATTTTACAACATGTGTTATTATTACAGTAGACATTATAAGAATACAGGACACAGACAGACAGACATCAGTGCATCAGCATTAAATCAGACCAAACCTCTGCCAAGGTCAATAATCCAGTCTTCTATGACATGCAAACCTGCCAGTGTAACCATTAGATATATCTGTATAATAACTAGGGTTGCAAAATTTTCAAAGTTGGAAACTTTCCATGGGAATTAACTGGGAATTTACAAATTTCAAGGTTGGCCCTTTAACAGTTAAATATAGTTGGTGAAAATATATTTTAGCATGATCTTGACTAAAAGAACCAGATTTCATGCAGGTACACTTGAATATCTGCTATTCCTCAATCACATGCACATAGCACACTGCTTACTGCAGGGCTATTGAGGCCACGCCCCCTACCTGCACAGGTGATTTCTGTACCTGGACCACACTTTAGAGCCCAGAGCACACAGAGACTATTGAAGACACACATTTGAGCTTGTGGACTACATAATATTGTTCAATAAAATAATTCAAACTTGATAAAGTTCTACTTGCAAACAAATCTGTTGAAATGTTTTTAAAATTGTATTATTTTGCATGTCTGCTTATGACAAAACAAATATGATACATTTTGTTACCCCCAATTTCCAGTTAATACCTGTGATTCAAAAACAGGATCGATAAATGGGAAGGCATGCATGGTTACAGTACTTGACATCTGCTTTCAGCACCACTCCACACAGCTATGTTCTCAGATGCAGGCATCAAGTTTAAATACTTGACCAACAGTGTTTTACAGGTTGATGCTTTGAACAGCTGTTCACTTGCCACTTTTTGTTTTTTCAATGTAATTTTCAGTTTATGAAATCAAACTTTTTTGTGCAAGCAAACAACCATATACATTACTTTTCAGTACACGTTTTTAGGCTCAAGATCAGGCTATATTCGTGATTTTGTACTGTCATACTAACCAAAAACTTCTTACTGAGAATCATTATAAAGTTTCAGGGTGTCCCTGGTGCCGGAGGACAGGGAGAGACATTGAATTAGGGATGCACCGATCCGATATTGGTATCGGTCCCGATATTGAAGAAAATTCTAGATCGGGTATCGGTGACAATGGGCCGATCCATATCGGCCGATCTATTCAGTCAAATTCTACACTGTGCGCTGTGAGTGACGTCATACGCAAGCAACACGCCGTGCGGAAGCACACATTGTTTTCAAAATGGAGCGAGCGAAAGAATCGGCTATCTGGAACTTTTTCACACTACCTCAGCCAACAAACTCGACGGCTACTTGCAATACCTGCGCAGTAAATGTTCCGAGGGGCGGTGGTGAAACTTCAAGTTACAACACAACCAACTTAATCAAGCACCTACAGAAACTTCACGCCAGAGAGCACGCAGAGTTCACTGAACTGAGTAAACAAAACGGAGGCGGTATGAAGCAGCTAACTTTGAAGGAGATGAAGGAAAGAGGTGAAAAATTTCCACTTAATAGTGTGCAGGCAAGTCTGCTGATGTTGCAGTCTGACGTTGCCTTGCACAAAATAATGATCCCAGTCTTTTCCACACAATGAGACAGACCGTTTGTTACTGTAATTACGCGCTTTCTGTATCGGTATCGGATCGGTATTGGCCGATACTAAATCTCAGATATCGGTATCGATATCGGAGGTGAAAAAAGCGGATCGGTGCATCCCTACACTGAATGAAGCCGTTTTCAAGGATAAATTCCAGACTAGAATCGTTGTTTCACACATGTAGCACACAACATGAGACTCTGTGTTAGACGTGTTCTCACATGTTGACAAAACTTTACAAACCGAGTCTCAAAATGACGTCACAGCTCTGTGACACAGGCAAAAACTGACTGAACAGCTAGCTAAACAGCTAAACTGTAGAGTCGATGCTCCGTGTTTGGATCCCGCTGTACACAATACCATTGGCTGTAGACGTAACAATCTGCCAATAAAAACATGAACCCCCTCCTCGGATCTACATTGATCTCATGAATGGCCTCTGTGAAGTCTAAATGACAGAAATCCATCATAGCGAAGGAGAACATTAATCCATGTAGTAACTACATAGAGCAACTACGCGGTATGAAAAATAAGTCTATTGTTTAGTCCATGTAATAAATTCTGGCAAACTTTTAACAAACAAACTCGCAACAAATCATGTGCTATTCGTCAAAAAAATAATACCTCGTAATCAGGCATTTAATACTTTTAAATATTTTTTAAAGGCCTTCATTTTCACTAAGTTTATTTACTACTTCTACTACCTCCCTGCATTCTGCTGTGGTCCAGCTGAAAACAGAAGCAAAAAAAGAATATGAAGATTTATAGTAACATCATGTAACTTTTCTCTCATGAACGCACAAAGTTTAACTCCTGTTGATCTGCACTGACCTGTGATCAGGTGAATGGTGTCTCTGTCATTCGTACGTCTGTTCTCACACTATGTAACTTTGGGCTCCGGGTCGGGAGAAGTACGTAACGCTTTACGGCACTAAGTCACACACCACCAACTATTTCACTGCTTTTGGTGAAACTGGATCATATTTTATGGAGAAAATGTTTTCTGGTTTTCCCTCTGATGTCCTCCGGCTGCTCCGCCTCAACTCTCTGTGATTTACAGAGTTTCCTGATGGACAGTGAAGTAAACTGCTGACAACTGTAGCTGCTGTTAGCTCATGTTAGCTCAGTTTGTTAGTTGGACTGCCCGGACTGTGAGCTCAGAGCACCAGGGGAGTGTTAGTGTTTGTACCACAGGCGTTTTGGACTATCGGGAAGAAGAAGAAGTAGAAGAACAAGAGGAGGAGGTTTACAGGCCCGGGGTGCGTGGGAATGCTGACGTGTAGCAGAAATGTGTCATGCCAGGAGCCGAACCGAAGTTGGGCAATGCAGCCAGGCTCAACAGCCTCTACGGACATAATGACAGAGAAGACGAGACCGAAGAAGATGTGGACGGAAGAAGAGAAAAGGAGAGTGAGCGAGCAAGAAGCCGCCGGACAAGAGTAAATCTGGGACTGACTTTTAGTGGTTGGTGAGAGCTTGGTGAAATAAAAGGTGACAGAATACATCAGACATATTTTTTTGCAACAAACAAGTGGAACATTATTTTAAGATTAATTTTATATTGTAAATATCTGAAGAACTAAACAAATCTACACTGATATATAATGATAATCACATCTGGACTTACATAGCCTTTCTGCAGTTCCTCACAGCTGGAATCAGTCTCCGTCGTCCCTCCCATGATGTGTTGTACTTCTTCAGGTCCAACTCATCCAGAACCTCCTCTGACATCTGCAGCATGTAGGCCAGAGCTGAGCAGTGGATCTCAGAGAGTCTCTTCTCTGATTTGTTCTCTGACTTCAGGAACTCTTGGATCTCCTGATGGACTGAGTGATCGTTCATCTCCATCAGAGAGTGGAAGATGTTGATGCTTCTGTCAGGAGAGATATCATCACTGTTCATCTCCTTCAGGTTGTTGATGGCTCTCTGGATGATTCCTGGACTGTTGTTGGTCTGACCCAGTAGGCCTCCTAAGAGTCTCTGGTTGGACTCCAGAGAGAGGCCATGAAGGAAGCGAACAAACAGGTCCAGATGACCATTTTTACTTTTCAGGGATTTATCCATGGCCTTCATCAGGAAGACATCCAGGGGTGGGTCAGTGCCATCATCATATCCAAAAACTGTATAAATCTTCTTGAGAAAAGACTTTGGTTTTGAGTCCCAGTGTCTGTAGTCTTTACCCAGGAAGTCTTCCAGTACCTCTGTGTTCTTGTTGGTGTAACAGTGGAACAGGTAGACTGCAGCCAGAAACTCCTGAACGCTCAGATGAACAAAGCAGTAGACTGTTTTCTGGAAGATCACACTCTCTCTTTTGAAGATCTCTGTACAAACTCCTGAGTACACCGAGGCCTCTGTGACATCCAGACCACACTGCTCCAGGTCTTCTTGGTAGAACATGATGTTTCCTTTCTCCAGCTGTTCAAACGCCAGCCTCCCCAGCTTCAGAAGAACTTCCCTGTCAGCCTCCGTCAGCTCCTGTGGACTTGTCTCATGTCCTTCATCGTACTTCTTCTTCTTCCTCTTTGTCTGAACCAGCAGGAAGTGTGAGTACATGTCAGTCAGGGTCTTGGGCAGCTCTCCTCTCTGGTCTGTGGTCAACATGTGGTCCAGAACTGTAGCAGTGATCCAGCAGAAGACTGGGATCAGACACATGATGTGGAGGCTCCTGGAGGTCTTGATGTGTGAGATGATTCTGCTGGACAGATCTTCATCACTGACTCTCCTCCTGAAGTACTCCTCCTTCTGAGCGTCAGTGAAGCCTCGTACTTCTGTTACCCTGTCAACACATGAAGGAGGGATCTGATTGGCTGCTGCAGGTCTGGAAGTTATCCAGATGAGAGCCGAGGGAAGCAGATTCCCCTTGATGAGGCTTGTCAACAGCACGCTGACTGATGACTTCTGTGTGACATCAGACACAACCTTCTTCTTCTTCTTGAAATCCAGTGAAAGTCTGCTTTCATCCAGGCCGTCAAAGATGAACAGAAGTTTACAGACAGCGAGCTTCTCTGCTGTGACCTTCTGTGATGTTGGATGGAAAACATGGAGCAGCGTGAGAAGACTGAACCGCTCATCTTTGATCAAGTTCAGCTCCCTGAACGAGAGCAGAACCACCAGACTGACATCTTGGTTCTCCGAGCCCTCTGCCCAGTCCAGAGTGAACTTCTGCACTGAGAAGGTTTTTCCAACGCCAGCGACGCCGTTGGTCAGAACGACTCTGATGTGTCTCTGTTGGTCAGGTAAGGCTTTAAAGATGTCGTGGCATTTGATCGGAGTGTCATGGAGGGTCTTCTTCTTGGAAGCTGTCTCAAGCTGCCTCACCTCACGTTGGGTATTAACCTCTTCACTCTGTCCCTCTGTGATGTAGAGCTCAGTGTAGATCCTGTTGAGGAGGGTTCCACTTCCTGTTTCATCACTTCCTTCAGTCACACGTTCACATCTCGTCTTCAGACTGATCTTATGTTCATCTAAAACCTCCTGCAGACCACTATCTGCTGAAAGAGAAGAAACATATTCTGAGACTGAACAAAGAGAGAATCTGAATAAATAAAATGTTTTTGAATCCATGATGCTCCTGATAATATTAAAATTAAAATTCAATGTCCCTGTAATAAAAGAGAAAGTCCTGTTTTCAGACATGAGGACATCAGCAGACAGATGGACAGTCTTACTTTGTACAGTGCTGGTCTGACTGGCTGTCTGCAGTCCAGGTCTTGTTCTAGATGTTTCTTCACACTGGGGACAGGAGGAGTCTCCTGATGAAGCAGACTGAAGACTAAAGCACCGTAAGAAACACAAAAGAGAACACATACTGTGAACAGAAGTAAGGCTTCTCAGGTCTGAACTGCAAATCAGCAACAAAGTGTTTCTATTGTTATATTTTAATCAACAAACTTTAATAGAAAATTAGAAACAAAGAAGCAAACAAAACATAACATAATTATTATACAGGTAATAAAAACTTTTGTACCATACTGGGTAAGTCAATACTCATTACAAGATGTCATCCCCCCCTCTGTCTCTGCACGGGTTTCCACATGGATGAAAGAACATCACTTCCAGCTGAACCTCTCAAAAACTGAACTGCTGCTCCTCCCAGCCAAACCTACTATACAACATGACATCAACATCAGAATTGACTCCCTGTGTCTCGCCCCCACCAGGGTGGTGAGAAACTTAGGGGTTATGATTGATGACCAACTGACCTTCTCCAATCATGTCGCTTCAGTTGCCCGGTCACGCCGCTTTGCACTTTACAACATTATAAACATCAGGCCTTACCTAACTCAACATGCTACTCAACTCCTGACACAAGCTGTGGTCATCTCAAGACTAGATGACTGTAACGTCCTCCTGACGGGCCTCCCAGCCTGCACAGTGAAACCCCTTCAGATCATCCAGAACATGGCGGCTCACCTGGTTTACAACCAACCCAAAAGGTCACGTTACCCTGCTGCTCATCGAGCTCCACTGTTGCAGCCCGCATTAAATTAAAATCGTTAATGCTCGCCAATAAAGTTGTCTCTGGTACTGCACCTACCTACTTGAACACCCTCATACAGGCATGTGTTACCTCACAAGCCACTTTGAGCTCCTCATCCTGACACTCTGTGACCGTGGTGTTTCTTAACTGTTTAACCGACCATTTCATCTGTTTGCAGCAAAGATGTCGGGATGCTTTCAGCTTGTTTTCATTTATCAGGAATTTATTTCTTCATTGTAGCACAACATGTGGTATGAGTCGTCATAAAGTCCTGAAGGTTAAACTGAACTCACTAAACACTTTGACTGACTGACTCTAACAGAGACACTTTGAATGGATTTTTTAATATATTTTGGCCAATACAATCATATAATGGTAATGATACTATTCTATAAACTGAAGTTAGTATCAGTTCTCTTACTGTGTGTCTGAGGGTCCAGGTTCATTACTGAAGTCTGGAGGAAGACGTTTCAACCAGCCACTCTTCATAGACAGACAGCTGGACATTGCAGACTTTGCTCTGTCCTCTTCGTCCTCCACACTGTCACTCATCTTCTGCACTTCAGAGGGTGTTGAGGTAAAGATGTAATGTGTGCAAGCTGTACAACATGAAGACGATGAAGACAAACAGGTAAAATAAGATGTAGAGGAGGAGTGATGAAGTTATTTTAAAGACAACATGTTGATATTTAACAGTGATCCTGAACCTTTGACCAACCTTTATTTATCTACAGAGGTACAACACAATATCCTGAAATTCGAGTCATAACACAGACCTTTGTGTGCATCAGATATTTTATTTAGGCTGTACTTAGTGATAACATTTAATGATTAACTGTCCAAATATTGTGTATTAGTGTGTTATTCAGACAGTCACGCTGTGTCCACAGATGAATCTGACAGTAAAACAGTAACAATGTTTGTTGGAGCCATATTGAATCTTAAGATATAATTAGAAAATATGTAAACTTGTCTTCAGTTAATTATGGTATTTTTTATTTATAAAAGAAATGATCTAGATCTGGATCATCCTAGTTTAAAATGTATACAGGTGCTTAAAGACGTTTGGAGTGGTTAGGTGGCGGACCACACACTCACACACAAATGTTTAGACCTTGCGTGTCAACTTACTCGTTTAATTTTGTTTTGTAATTTTGTAAAGTCAGCCGGAGAGTTATGTTCAATGAACATCAGACTCTGGTAACTGTGCACCTCAACATCAGCTGGCTAACACGAGACACACACAGATGATCCACTCCAGTGTTGTTAACACTCTGACTGAACTTTACTTTCGGTTTTGTTGACCAAACGTCCTCTTTTGTCCGGACATGTCCACTTTTCACGTCCTGTCCGGGACATTTTACATTTATAAATTCATGAAAATGTTTTCACTGTTTTTCATGGGACCATTACGAGTGTACTTAAACTGACTGGCGCTTTGCACAGAATACTACGGTACTTTGTTCATGAACCTCTGAGCAGCCTGTCTGAGTTTGTGTCTCTAAATAAGATCACCCAGGTAACTTGAACTAGTTAACTGTTCTCACCGACCTTGATCGAGGGTTCTGGTTGTAGATCAGCTCCTTCTTTAATCGCAGTCGTGTTGAGCGGAACTCGGCCCAGGGTGTGACCGGGAAGAACTTTCCGGTGTGCAGGCGAGCACTGGCATTGAAACGGTTAAATCCCCCGCAGAAGAAACGGTAACAGCTTCTCGCTTGTTCACGGTCGTGTCGTTAGTTAACGGACGGTAACGGACCAAGCTTTAGCATAGGATACACCGGACCATGCTTTACCGAAGGAAAGGAGGGAGTGCCGTCCCACAAGTCCACCATTGGCAGCGACAGAAAAATGAGTCACCGTTCATCATTCACAACCAGACAGAAAACCAGAGGCGTCACCAGGTTTTAAGGACAGGGGGGGCTTAGCCCCAAGGACAGCTAGCAAAGACTGAGAAATTATTTATTAGTTATTAGTAGTTATTTATATATATGAATAATAGTCGTGGATGCCTTTTGTTTTTTATGCAACATTTCCATCATATGAGAAGACTGTTTGAGTGAATATAAACTAAATATAAAAACACTGAATCACATCAGTGAAATCATTTTGTTCTTCCTTTCATGCTCATTAGTTACAGGAACAACATTTTCAATCATTTATTAACTCAAATAATCAGTTATCACATGATGAGTTCATCAGTTCAAATGTTGATTATAGACAAATTATTTTTATGTTATCAACGTTTACAACATCACAGATATTTTGTTCTGTCACATCAAGTACATATAAAGTAGAAACAGGTAACAAGTTCTCCTTTTACATGTGTTGGTGAAACTGATATTTATTAGTGGTTTACAGTTTTTTTTCAGTCGTAACAAGCGTTTGTCCAACCAGTTGTCACATTTTCAAAACTCTAAACACAGTTAGCACAGCATCGGTCTTTTGTGGCCATACCATTCACACATTTCATGTCGTTTTCACACAACATGCAGTCAGTGAACACATTTCCACAATGCTTACATTTTCTTAACAGACAAGCTATACCTCCCAACAAAATTATGGATTTTTTTGTATTATTTACGAATGTTAACACACAACATCCCACAATAGCAAAAACAATATTCCAAACCTTAGATACAGTATAAAAACCTCTGCTTCTGCAATGATATCAGTTCAAAAACAATATATCTCAGCTGATAGTACAGTTTTTTTCAATCGCTAACAAGCGCTTACCCATACTTCAGATACTTTTTCTAAACTGCTGGCTGCAGGGACATCACAGTTGATGATTGTCAAGGGTGGATCCGACATACCAAGCGGTTTTATCGCCTTGGATAATATCAGATGCGATGTTGATGAAAACATGTGGCCTAACCCTGAAGATCGCAGAGATCAGATACAGTCATTTTGTGCTTTTTTTTGTTCCTCCTTTTTATCTGGGCTTTTTGCTGTTGTTTTTTTGTGTTTCATGGATATATTGTTCACTGTAAGCAATACTGTAAAACTTTTTCTGTTCTATCATACTGTAAACAGTATTTCTACTGTACCTCCTGTAGTAAACAGTAAAGGAAAAAATGCTTTTGAATGTGAACATTACATGTGGACATACAGTTCCCAACCAAGACATTTAGTGTAAAAACGGTGGATTGCATGTTTTGCATGCAAATAACTGTAAAACTGAAACATAAAAGTCTATGCAGTTTTTGTAATGTCAACAATAGCCAGTATTTTGAAACCTGGTGTACTTTGATTGACTGCATGTACCTTGTGAAGTGAAAACAAGTGTTCTTCTTTGACAGAATCATTTCATGTTGAGTCAGATTTCCAGTGTTTTGGTGAAGTTAGTGTGTGCAGAGAAAGATGTTCTATTTTGAAATGAAGAGTTAGTATATATTTAACAAAATGTGTTTTTCAGAAGAAAATTATCAATTTGGCCAATTGTGTTTTGTAGGTGTGAGTCTGTGTTAAGAGTTTAGAAAAAGTATCTGAAGTATGGGTAAGCGCTTGTTAGCGATTGAAAAAAACTGTAAATCACAAACAGAGTTTCATTAAAGGTTCAGTGTGTAACTTTCAGGTTGATCTGTTGGCAGAAATGGAATATAATATGCATAACTATGTTTTCAGCAATATATAATCACCTTAAAAAATGAATCATGTTTTCATGACCTTAGAATTAGCCTTTTATATCTACATATGCCGCGGAGCGCCTCACATGGAGTTTGAAATCTTGTGCCGCCATGTTTGTTACAGTAGTCCAGAACAGACAGAAGAGCCTGCAGACCGTGTTTCACCAATATGTTGCTGACAAAGCAGGAAAAGAAGTAGAAGAACATCATGACGCCATGATGACCTCTTTAGTCACGTGACCAAAACTGCTGAGTTCAATGCAATCAGAAATTTCACTACCAGATACCATCAAATCTTACACACTGTACCTTTAAGTCAGAGTTTCATTTTAACTCGTGTGCTGGGTTTAACTTAAAAAATTTACATTAATTGTTGTTGTATATTAATTTTCAATCATCTCTCTCTTTTTTTTTTTTACCATGAATTTGAAACTGAAGGAAACTTAACATGGAAACTCATATGAAGTAAATAACTCACATCAATGTTAAAATTTGATAGACAAACCATAATCAAAAAAAATGAGCCAAAGAAACAAAATGATGAACTGATCTACACTAAATAATAATAATAATAATCTTTGAATAATAACAATGATGATTTAGATTTTGAACAGTAACAATCAAAAGAGAACAAATGAATTAGTAAAAGAAAAAAGGAAACAACACAATCTGAATGAGTAAATGTTTGAACTTCAAACCAAATCACCATAAAAAGCTCAAAGGAAACTTTATACCATGAGCTTCACCAAAATAAGGATTAAGTATAAAAGGATAAATGAATATATATCAATAAATGAAAATACAAACTATATTAACTTTCTTTTGAATTTGGTCTTTTTTCACATTGTTTTCTGAAAAAGAATCCAGGCATAAATTCTCCTCTCAACATATTTTCTTGAGTCCTTCTAATCGTTTTATAAACATGATTACTGAATATAAAGTCTAGAATCTGCATGTTAAACTTCTTTTTTACATCAAACATCATATACAACATGGAATATTAAAATGTGCTGACGTTCCATCAAAATCCAGACATCATCTGTTTGTGATCAGTTGAGACTCTTCAGTAAAGCCTTGATTGAATCTAGACTTTGTTCAGGTTTTATCGACTTCATTTATCATGACATGAGAAACAGCTGCTGTTAGTGATAATAACCAAACTTTACACATGAAATGTCAACTTCCACTCAAGTTCAGAAATATGTGGACATTAACTGCACCACTCCATCAGTCCACAGGGTGGAGCTGTGACAGAAAGCAAACCAGAAACATCCATTAAATGTGTCAACATACAGTTATGTTGTCATGAACTGAACTAATCTGTAGAAGCTCTTTGGCTTCAGTTATGAATGAATGAAGAATGTCACATGATCCAGAGGAACACACATGATGATGGTGGACTTGACATTGTGTCTGACAGTGGAGCTGATCTCAGAGCAGTTCAGACTGCAGCACTGACAGTCATCTCCACTTGTTGTGATTCCTCTGTCAGTCTCTGCTGGATGAAGCTCTCCTCTCCACTCCACCTCCCAGTAACATGGCCCAGTCAGAGCTGATGCTGCTGCTTCAACCTCTCTGGATCATCAGGACTCAGCTGATCCTCTCTCAACACAAACACCTTTCTTACCACTCACACTCTGACAGAGATCACCACCGTTTCCATCTGATGAGAGAAGAAGACAGACAACAGAAGTGTATAAATACATATATCTGTCTTTCTGTCCAATCCTGAAGCCTGTCACCGTTCTCCTCTCACAGCTTCACTGAGGAAAGCAGCCACTGAGAAGGTCGGAGGTTTACAGGAAATACTGGATCTGTGCTTTGATACTAACTGTGTTTAGTACAATACTGCTGAGACCAACATGGACTGACTGCAACCCTCTACTGACCTCAGAGTCTGCAGACTGCAGTGTGGACTCTTCACAAGATCAGACAGCAGCTTCACTCCTGAATCCTGCAGCTTGAAGTTGTAGTTCAGGTCCAGCTGTGTCAGATGGGAGGGGTTGGACTTCAGAGCTGAGGCCAGAGAAGCACAGCTGATCTCTGACAAACTGCAGAAACTCAATCTGAATAAAGAATAAATGATGTTGATAAAAATCCATTTATAATCCAATCAGATGTGTTCAGGTTTGAAATGTGCAGCTCAACATTACTATGTCCTAATCAATGAGCTTTTCTCTAAAATGAGTAGAGTGACTTTGTCATTGTGTTTTTGTGGATCATCATAATGTCAGCCTTCTACAGACATCATCCAAACGTCAGCACAACATTCAGACAACCATTCATGTCAACAGATTAATAACATGCTGCTGATCTCAGTCAAGTGTGTGTGTGTGTGTGTGTGTGTGTGTGTGTGTTGAAATCAACAGAAACCAAAGAAATATTTCTACTTCAACAAGTAAACTTGATCATTTCAAACAAATCTGAGTTCAGAGGATCTTCTGTATACAGATGTGACCATTTACCAACAATTCTAAACATTCATTGACTTTAACCACTAACAGAGGACATTTTCTACAGTTTCTTTAAGAAACACAAGTCTTTGTGACTGCAGACTAAATTTAATACAACAAACATGAAAATATGAACAAAAGGAAATTTACAACTTTATGGATGTAAGTTATGTCTGAACATAAATTAGCTTCAGTTGTTAATTAAACATCAGATCTACAATAGTAACAGAGAGTCAGTGAACTGACCTCAGAGTCTTCAGTCTGCAGTGTGGACTCTCCAGAAAATCACACAGCAGCTTCACTCCTGAATCATACAGGTCGTTGATACTCAGGTCCAGATATGTCAGATGGGAGGGGTTGGACTTCAGAGCTGAGGCCAGAGAAGCACAGCTGATCTCTGACAAACTGCAGCTCCACAAACTGAATAAAGAATAAATGATGTAACTTTAGAAGACAATGTTCCTGCTTAAAATCATTCAATGTTTAATAATCTGTTCAGAGCTGAAGAAGGTTTAGAAAGTAGAAGTTTAGAAAATGTGAACAAAAGACATCGACAATATTTCTTTGAGGAAAAATGGAGTCATAAAATCAAAGCATGTGCAGTTTAAATTATTCAGTCCCTTGTGCGCCCTTCAAATAAATATAACTCTGAGTTCCCTCAGTACACAGAATGTTCTTTTCTACAGTGTTATAAAAATATTATATGTGAATATTTTTTTCACTTTCACTGCATTAAATCTTTTGACCAACTTCAGTCCTGATCATAACTATCAAATTTACATGTATTTCTAAATTATTTTAACCCTTTAATGCCATTTTGGGAATATGAACCCACATAATTTCTCAGAGGACTGCAGGACAGCAGTCAGAGCCTCCCCCAGAGAAATATGCTCTTCATTTTGTCTGAAGAAATGAGCAGCCAAGCAAGCTACGTGCATTTATAGGTTTGCAGCTACAGCACCTGAGTATGCTGCACTGAAAACCAAAATGAAAAAAGACTTTGCTTTGTAATTGAGTGCTTCTTTGACCTTTGACCTTTTGATTTCGATTGACTCTCTTTTTCGTTTTTTTGTTTTACAAGGATAGTAGTGTGTATGGGGTTCTGGGCTCTGTTGTGTGTGTGTGTGTTGGGGGCGTGTGGGTCTGTGGGCATAAGAAAGAGAGGGAGAGAGACGGGAGTGTGAAAAATGTGGTGAGCAAAACAGACTCCGTTTCCCTGTGCGCGCGCACACACACACACACACACACACACACACACAAATAATATTCTCAATACACACATTCATACCACACTTTTACATCAATACCAACACACACAGACCATTTTAGTTGCAATCATGTGTTCTACTGTCAAGCAATAGACGGAAATGCAACAGAAAAAGGCCTCAATGAAACAGTATGGAATGGAGCCCTCAGCCATGTAATGGAAAATGACGTCATATGATGGATAATTGATTTTTTTTTTCAAGTCAAAAGCTTAGATTGAAAAGGTTGTAATATGTAAAACATTGCTTTATCCTAAAATTAGAGTAGGATCAAAAGTTTATGTTATAATGGGAGTCAATGGTAGAAAAAATGTCCTGAGGGAACCCAGAGGAACTTTCTTTTCTACACAGTGTATTATAGCCCTATTATTAGATCCAAGGTTGGAATTTTAAAATTGGATAAAAAACTTTTTCTTAGTTTTTTTAATTGAAAAGTACACAAAATGTACCGAAGGGTGCACAAGATATTGGGGGGAAAAATACTGAATATATTTGTTATTGTCTGACTGTTGAAATAGAGATAATTTTTATATAAATAAAATATTTATTGTATTTATGTATGTATGTATGTATCATCATTTATTGAAACAAAAACATGATGTGAATATAAGATGAAAATCCAGAGTTGAAGAGGTTCATAGTGAATTATCCAGTGTAGATTTTTCTTGTTATATTCAGGTTTGAAATGTGCAGCTCAACATTGCTCTGCCACAGTCAATGGACTAAACCACAGAAGAAGAAAATAGACTTTAGCATTCAGATACTCAGTGTGGATCAGTATAATATCAGCCTGATGTCTGCAGTTTAGTGTCACCACAACTTT
Source organism: Argyrosomus regius (assembly GCA_946959425.1). Lineage (NCBI taxonomy): Eukaryota > Metazoa > Chordata > Actinopteri > Sciaenidae > Argyrosomus > Argyrosomus regius. The sequence continues at coordinate 14,163 of CAMPSB010000249.1, read as the reverse complement.
CACATCATATTAATCTCAGCACAGAAGTAAAAAATGGTGTCTGACCTCAGAGTCTGCAGTCTGCAGTGTGGACTCTCCAGAAAATCACACAGCAGCTTCACTCCTGAATCCTGCAGGTAGTTGTTTTCACTTAGGTCCAGCTCTGTCAGATGGGAGGGGTTGGACTTCAGAGCTGAGGCCAGAGAAGCACAGCTGATCTCTGACAAACTGCAGCTCCACAAACTGAATAAAGAATAAATGATGTAACTTTAGAAGACAATGTTCCTGCTTGAAATCATTCAATGTTTAATAATCTGTTCAGAACTGAAGAAGGTTTAGAAAGTAGAAGTTTAGAAAATGGAAACTCCAAACACCTGAACCCAACAGGATGCAGGTTCACAACAAGGTGTGTGTGTGTGTGTGTGTGTGTTTATATACAGTACCAGTCAAAAGTTTGGATGCACTTTCTCATTCAATGTGTTTTCTTTATTTTTATTATTTTCTACATTGCAAATTAACACTGAAAACATCAAAACTATGAAATAACACATATGAAATTATGTGGTAATCAAAAAAGTGTAAACAAAGTAAAAATATGTTTAATATTTTAGATTCCTCAAATTAACCTCTTTGATAGCAGCTTTGCACACTCTTTATGAAGTCGTCAGCTGGACTGGTTTTCAATTACCAGGTGTGCCTTGTAAAGAGTTATTATTAGAGAGTAATTAGTGAAATTTCTTGCCTTCTTACTGTATTTGAGACCATCAGTTGTCTTGTTTAGATGAAGTGTTGGTACACAGTAAATATCTCTATCCAACTACTGTAATAATTCATATTATGTCAAGAACTACTCAACTATGTAAAGAGAAACAACAGTCCATCATTACTTTAAGACATGAAGGTCAGTCAGTCCAGAAAATATCAAGAACTTTGAATCTATCATCATGTTCATTACAGTTAGCAGCCTCAGAAATCAACAATTAACAAACCTCACTACCTCTGAACATCACAAGTGATGCTTTCAAACACATTAAGAAGGCAAGAAATTCCACTAATTAACTCTTTACAGGTACACCTGGTAATTAAAAAATCATTCCAGGTGACGACCTCATGAATCTGACTGAGAGTAAGAAAGAGTGCACTGTCATCAAATCAATGTGAAGATACTTTGAGGAATCTAAAATATTAAACAAATTTGACTTTGATTACACTTTTTTGATTACCACATAATTCCATATGTGTTCTTTCATAGTTTTGATGTTTTCAGTGTTAATCTGCAATGTAGAAAATAATAAAAATAAAGAAAACACATTGAATGAGAAGGTGTGTCCAAACTTTTCAGTGAACTGACCTCAGAGTCTTCAGTCTACAGTTTGGACTCTTCAGTCCAGCAGACAGTGTCTTCACTCCTGAATCCTGCAGCTTGTTTTTACTCAGGTCCAGCTCTGTCAGATGGGAGGGGTTGGACTTCAGAGCTGAGGCCACGACTTCACAGTGAGTCTCTGAGAGTCCACAGTCAGAAAGTCTGTCATGAAACATATTTTACAACATGTGTTATTATGACAGTAGACATTATAAGAAGATTTTTGGTGCCTTTTTTGATAGCAGCTGCTGAAGAGTGTGTGTGAAGGGACGTATGCTCTACTAGATGAATTACCAAGAGGAGACTTTTCTCAAGAATTCTGATGAACATTTAGACTTCCATAATGTCCACAGTCTGTCAGTGTGATCTGATCTCATGTCTGTATTGACAAAGTTAGCATGAGGCCATCTTGATGAGAAAAACATTTTTTACAACTCAGTGAACAATTACAGTTGAGAAAGATGATCTTTGTTTGTGAGCTGACATTTGTGAGATGACATGTCAGAGAGACGTTATCAGTGCATCTGCATTAAATCAGACCAACTGTGAACAACAGAATAAAAACAAGAACAACACAACCTCCCTCTTTAAAATGGAAAGTGGGATTCATAAAAAATAAAATGCTCCAGCCGGACAAGAGTAAATCTGGGACTGACTTTTAGTGGTTGGTGAGAGCTTGGTGAAATAAAAGGCTGAAAGACAGACGCCGAGCTGGGCTGACTGCTGTTGGACTAGTCAGTAATATTAGCTGGCTGCTATGTCTGCTGTTGGTGACCTTGTTGATGTTTGGCTGTTAGCAAAGTTGTCGACTCGCTAGTTTTTGATCAGAAGTAATGTAATCAGAACAAATACACATGTACCAATTTATTAAATCTTAAATATTTTTATTTTCTTGAAGAAGTGGCTGTACCGTCCCCTAACACTCCCCTCACTGTGAAATGGCTTCGAAACTATTATGAACAAAATGCTAGCAATAAATGAATTTAAATTAAAAAATTTTTTCCAGGAATTAATGAATAGATGAATGAATGGATACAAAATAGTGGGGAAAAAATCTTCTTCTTTGAAGTCACATAGAAGAAAAAATGGTAGAATGGAAAAACTGTTAATTAACTTGACAACCAGCTTGACAGCTGAACTACATCTATGACAAGATACAACTGACATAATTTTTGCAATTACCAAGTGAAACACTATTTTAAAAATAATACAACTTTTATATTGTTAATATCTGAAGAACTAAACAACTCTAGACTGATTTATAATGTTAATCACATCTGGACTTACACAGCCATTCTGCAGTTCCTCACAGCTGGAATCAGTCTCCGTCGTCCCTCCTCTGATGTGTTGTACTTCTTCAGGTCCAACTCAACCAGAACCTCCTCTGACATCTGCAGCATGTAGGCCAGAGCTGAGCAGTGGATCTCAGAGAGTTTCTTCTCTGATCTGTTCTCTGACTTCAGGAACTCTTGGATCTCCTGATGGACTGAGTGATCGTTCATCTCCATCAGACAGTGGAAGATGTTGATGCTTCTGTCAGGAGAGATATCATCACTGTTCATCTCCTTCAGGTTGTTGATGGCTCTCTGGATGATTTCTGGACTGTTGTCTGTCTGACCCAGCAGGCCTCCTAAGAGTCTCTGGTTGGACTCCAGAGAGAGGCCATGAAGGAAGCGAACAAACAGGTCCAGGTGACCATTTTTACTTTCAAGGGATTTCTCCATGGCTTTACTCAGGAACACATCCAGGGGTGGGTCAGTGCCATCATCATATCCAAAAACTGTATAAATCTTCTTGAGAAAAGACTTTGGTTTTGAGTCCCAGTGTCTGTAGTCTTTACCCAGGAAGTCTTCCATTACTTTTGTCTTCTTGTTGGTGTAACAGTGGAACACGTAGACTGCAGCCAGCAACTCCTGAACGCTCAGATGGACAAAGCAGTAGACTGTTTTCTGGAAGATCACACTCTCTCTTTTGAAGATCTTTGTACAAACTTCTGAGTACACCGAGGCCTCTGTGACATCCAGACCACACTGCTCCAGGTCTTCTTGGTAGAACATGATGTTTCCTTTCTCCAGCTGTTCATACGCCAGCCTCCCCAGCTTCAGAAGAACTTCTCTGTCAGCCTCCGTCAGCTCCTGTGGACTCGTCTCATGTCCTTCATCGTACTTCTTCTTCTTCCTCTTTGTCTGAACCAGCAGGAAGTGTGAGTACATGTCAGTCAGGGTCTTGGGCAGCTCTCCTCTCTGGTCTGTGGTCAACATGTGGTCCAGAACTGTAGCAGTGATCCAGCAGAAGACTGGGATCAGACACATGATGTGGAGGCTCATGGAGGTCTTGATGTGTGAGATGATTCTGCTGGACAGATCTTCATCACTGACTCTCCTCCTGAAGTACTCCTCCTTCTGAGCGTCAGTGAAGCCTCGTATTTCTGTTACCCTGTCAACACATGAAGGAGGGATCTGATTGGCTGCTGCAGGTCTGGAAGTTATCCAGATGAGAGCAGAGGGAAGCAGATTCCCCTTGATGAGGCTTGTCAACAGCACGCTGACTGATGACTCCTGTGTGACATCAGACACGACCTCTTTGTTGAAATCCAGTGAAAGTCTGCTTTCATCCAGGCCGTCAAAGATGAACAGAAGTTTACAGACAGCGAGCTTCTCTGCTGTGACCTTCTGTAATGTTGGATGGAAAACATGGAGCAGCGTGAGAAGACTGAACCGCTCATCTTTGATCAAGTTCAGCTCCCTGAACGAGAGCAGAACCACCAGACTGACATCTTGGTTCTCCGAGCCCTCTGCCCAGTCCAGAGTGAACTTCAGCACTGAGAAGGTTTTTCCAACGCCAGCGACGCCGTTGGTCAGAACGACTCTGATGTGTCTCTGTTGGTCAGGTAAGGCTTTAAAGATGTCGTGGCATTTGATCGGAGTGTCATGGAGGGTCTTTTTCTTGGAAGCTGTCTCAAGCTGCCTCACCTCATGTTGGGTATTAACCTCTTCACTCTGTCCCTCTGTGATGTAGAGCTCAGTGTAGATCCTGTTGAGGAGGGTTCCACTTCCTGTTTCATCACTTCCTTCAGTCACACGTTCACATCTCGTCTTCAGACTGATCTTATGTTCATCTAAAACCTCCTGCAGACCACAATCTACTGAAAGAAGACAATTTGAGAATCTGGTGGTTATTTAAAACAAGTATTAGGTCATTAGTAAGAAAGTGTTTATTAAAATATTTGGTGTGTTTGTGTAGACCACAAGAATCAGCAGACACATGTGCAGTCTTACTTTGTACAGTGCTGGTCTGACTGGCTGTCTGCAGTCCACGTCTTGTTCTGGATCTTTCTCCACACTGGGGACAGGAGGAGTCTCCTGATGAAGCAGACTGGTCCCAGTATGAGGTGATGCAGTGTCTGCAGAACCAGTGTCCACAGCTGGTAGAGACCGGATCCTTCAGGACGTCCTGACACAAAACACAGCAGGACGGCTGCTCCTCCACAGGAACACGTCTTTTTGTCTTTCTGAGGATAGAAAGGAAAATCTCTCAGTTTAGAAATCATAGTTATGTTTGAGTGTCAGAAAGCTGTGCACTCTTACTAAATGACAATATAATGAGAATCAATATCACTTCATTGGCCAGGTGTGTACACACGCGAGGAATTTGACTCCAGTTCACTTTGCTCTCAGTTGTACATACAGGTATAGACATAAGTACAGTTTAAAGGACAAGAGACATGACAGGTAGGCACAAACATAAACACAAAAACATTCAACACAAGAAATAACTATATACATATTTAAAACATATAGACATGCACACACACACACGTATATATATATATACAGTACAGACCAAAAGTTTGGACACACTTTCTCATTTAAGAGAATGGGAAAGTGTGTCCAAACTTTATATAAACTATATATTAGTGCTGTCAAAAATATCGTGTTATTAACGCGTTAACGCAAAACAATTTTAACGGCGTTAATTTTTTTATCGCGAGATTAACGCTCTTTGTGACCTAGTGAACTTGTAGTTTTTTCATAAGCTGTGGCCACTGCTAGTAACGTTAGAAAAACTACAGGATCCAGCTGTAAACCGGAAGCAAAACAATAAGCGCGCCCCACGCTACCGTATTGTGTGGCTGTCGAGCACGAGATGCTGAAATGGACGCTGCTAACAAAATTATGAATGGAAAAGTTCGTTAGATAAAACCAAAGTTATCTGTGTGTATTGTCGGTGTGAACTGAGTTATCATCGTAGCACATCCAGTCTGAAATACCACTTGATGGCCAAACACACCGGCAATTCAAATTCTCTGCGTCATAACCAGGCGACAATGGATGGATTTATTTTGTATCACCCTGTTTTGAAGGTTGTTGAGGGGGCTGTTTTTGTGACTAGATTTTTTTGTCATCTGTTTATTGATAGTGTTGCTTTGTTTGAGATTTTGCTTCAGACGTGAATGGCTGTAACACTACATGTTGTTGTTGTGGTTTGCAATAAAAAAACATTTGCACAAAGCAAGCCTATCCACTTTTCCATGTTGATAAGAGTATTAAAATGATAATTCAAGGGACATTTAGAATAGATAAAAATGTGCGATTAATTTGCGATTAATCGCGAGTTAACTATGACATTCATGAGATTAATCGCGATTAAATATTTTAATCGATTGACAGCACTAATATATATATATATATATAAAACAACTGGTGATAGTGCAATGGTGCAGATGATGAAATAGATATGGTGTCTACAACCGGTTGTGTTTTGTGTGCTATACATGAGGTAGGTGGATATAACAGCATATACATATCTATGTACAACAGACTGAATGTAAACAGTGAGGATAAATAAATAAATTCATATGTACAGGTATTGCACAGATTTACAGGGTGATATGACAGATATGCAGAGTAATGTTATTGTCACTGTGAGTCCAGTTTTAGCTGTTGATCACAGTGACAGCCTGTGGGAAGAAACTGTTTCTGTCTGTTTGTTTTAGTGTACAGAGTTCTGTAGCGCCGGCCAGAGGGGAGAAGTTCAAACACTAGCAACACTGTGTAGGAGCCACTGTCACACTGGTCCATTTAAAAAGATCCTCTGGTGTTTATATGTAGTTGTTTTGTCTGTAATTATAATACAAACCAACTTTTTGAAATGTTATTTTAAAGAAAAAAATATTTGATTTTTATAAGTTTTTTTTTTATTTTTTATATTTTGGCCAATACAATCATATAATGGTAATGATATAATTCTATAAACTGAAGTTAGTAGCAGTTCTCTTACTTTGTGTCTGAGGGTCCAGGTTCATTACTGAACTCTGGAGGAATACCATTAGACCAGTCACTCTTCATGGATAGACAGCTGGACATTGCAGACTCTGCTCTGTCCTCTTCGTCCTCCACACTGTCACTCATCTTCTGCACTTCAGAGGGTGTTGAGGTAAATATGTAATGTGTGCAAGCTGTACAACATGAAGACGATGAAGACAAACAGGTAAAATAGGATGTAGAGGAGGAGCGTGTGGGAATAGACATGAAGTTATTTTAAAGACAACATGTTGATATTTAACAGTGATCCTGAACCTTTGACCAACCTTTACCTATTATTTATTTATCTACAGAGGTACAACACAATATCCTGAATGTGTGTACAGTTTAATCTGAGTCATAAAACAGACCTTTGGTGTGCATCAGATGTTTTATTAAGGCTGTATGTAGTGATAACGTTTAATGTTTAACTGTCAAAATATTTTATCAGATGTACCTGAAGTGGTGGAAAAATACTGACTATAAAATTCAATCCTGTAAAACAAACTGTCATCTTCAGTCAGTCTGAGAGAACCAGTAACACTGACTGTGAGCTCAGAACACGAGAATCATGACAAACAAGTCTGTTTAAGTTTCAACCTGAGAAAAGAGTATCACACACACACAAACAGTATCCAGTATAAAGAACCCATCCAGCACCTGATCAGTTTTCTTTAAATCTGTGCTTGTTCTCTAGAGTTAGCGTTACCTTTAATGTGTATAATTCAGCCAATCACGCTGTATTCACAGATGAATCTGACAGTAGAACAGTAACAATGTTGTATTAACACTCACTCTGCCTCAGACGTCCTTTTCCTCCTTCTGCTCTGCTCTGTCGACCCAAAATGGAGTCTGAACTCACTGAACACTTCAGTTTTATTGTTTTATTGTCCTGGTTTCATGTACAGTACCTCCCCTCGCTAGAAATCATGTCTACTTTTTATAGAGGTCTCTCTCTCTACTTAGATAAGTCAAACTAAAATAGATAAACATAACTCAGCTAACTAAGTTAAGATTACTGCTCAGCAAACTTAAGAGAGAGAGAGAGAGATACTTTATTAATCCCTCAACGAGGAAATTCTTTATCCTAGTCAGCTGGATTTACCTTGAACGAGGGTTCTGGTTGCAGATCAGCTAAAGTATTTGTCCTGCAGTTGTCTTTGTAACACCAGAAGAACTTTGGCAACAACAAGGCCCAAAGAATCATGGGACAGTTTGGCCTGTGTAATGACCATCAGCCCTCTTCAGTGTGCTGACCTGGGTTGACTGGCCTCCGTTGTGGTTCTACTTGTGTTTATTGTAGTTTTGTTCACTTTACTGCTCACCTGCTGCCATAAAGCAACAACTTTATCATGGTTATTTAATCTGTAGGATTAGGAAAGGTCTTGCACAACTTATTATCATTGGCGTATTTGGATTTCTTTAATCCAATCACAATCCTCTTAGGTGGCACTAAGCCCAGGATACAGGACTGCTCCCTTGCTAAACAGTGTCGATGAACATTTGCATGTCAGGAGGTGAGCACTGGCATTGAAATGGTTAAATCCATACAAAAGAAAAGGTAACAGCTTCTAGCCCATTTACATTTGTGCAGTTAGTGACCAGATAATATTCAGAGTAACTTAGTAAGACTGATTCTTCTTGTTATTGGTGGTGCGTTCACAAAAAGAACTGACAGTTGGAGCAGACCTCCAGTTTAGTGGGAGTTCGTTCCAGATGTGTAGTGCATGAAAGCTGAAGGCTGCTTCTCCATGTTTAGTCATGACTCTGGAAAAGTAAGAAAACCTGTCCCTGATCACCACGGTCAGGATGGTTCATAATGTAGCAGCAGATCAGAAATGTATTTTTGCCCTCAGGGTTTTCAAACTGTGAGACACGCCTTCTCAAGACGATGTGACTCCAAGATTCTCTGTCCATATTCTATGATAAATGAGTATGTACTGCTGTACTGGACTATAAAATCTGAACACCTCATCATTTTAACAAATACAACTGATAATTAATTTAGTGGCATTCAACAACATATCCCATAAGTCTGAGCCATCAGCACACAGTCAAAGGCTCGTGGAATCTGCAGCTGTTGATTTCATTCCATTTATCTCATGGAATATGATACTAATATACTGAATGAGTTCTACAAGCCACTTTTCTGTTTTGGCATGAAGCCTTTAGTCTGGACTAAAATTAAGTTTAAATTTTAGTTGATTTTCTGTTTTTACAAGAAGCAGCATAGACTATTTTAATTCTTTCTTCTAATTCTATTAGCAAACATGCAACTAAGAATTATGACGCACCTCACCTTGCATCTTTCCTTGCTCCTCTCCTCGCTCCTTTCCTTGTTCCTCTCTCTCTGCTCCTTTACCCGTACCTCTCTCTGCTCCTCTCCTTGTTCCTCTCTCTGCTCCTTTACTCGCTCCTCTCCTTGTTCCTCTCTCTGCTCCTTTACTCGCTCCTCTCCTTGTTCCTCTCTCTGCTCCTCATGACCTTCCCTCGCTTCTCTTTCCTCTCTCACTTGCAATACTGATCTTCTTTTCAATAACACACTTTAGCATCATTTGTAAGCAGCATTTTCACGTACATAATAATATAAACAGTTTTACATTAAAGAAACTCATTATCTTAAAGGTGACTAGTTTGCGTCCATAATTTACTTTACTAGCCTCAGCTCCTGCATGGTCACCATCCTTCTTTCTCTTCCTAACAAACTAGTTTAACAGACTCATCTGAAAACTGAAACATCATTTAACTATCAACATGTAGTGTAAAAAAACTGAGTTTAGTCAGTGAGGTAGTGATATTATTGCAGCTAACACTGGACACACAGATAGTAATGACAAGCAGCTAATTAATGCAGCTAAAAAACATACGGTTAACATTAGCCTCTCTTTGCTACTAGGACTAACCCCATTACTTTTCCATAAGACTGTTAACGTTAGCTTGAGAAGCTGTAGCATTTATTAACTGACAAACTACATTTTCTGCCAACTTATCGCTAATCTTTCCCTCTGTATGGTTGTTGCTCCGCACACTACTCCACATTACATTACACTACCTACGTTACGCTTACGTTATGCTATCTATGTTACTCGCTACCCTATGTCACGTTAACGTTACGCTACCTAAGTTACTCTCTACTCTACGTTATGCTAACATTACGCTACCTAAGTTACTCTCTACTCTACGTTATGCTAACATTACGCTACCTAAGTTACTCTCTACTCTACGTTATGCTGACATTACGCTACCTAAGTTACTCTCTACTCTACGTTATGCTGACATTACGCTACCTAAGTTACTCTCTACTCTACGTTATGCTGACATTACGCTACCTAAGTTACTCGCTAATCTAACGCATAGACCGTGAACTTGAACGTTACCTTTTATGCAGATGTCCTTTGAAGAATGAGAAGAGGGTCCGACAGGATTTGACGCTAGTTGACTCAAAACAAGTCCAAAATAACGTTGAGTGTTGTTGTGACACAGTGCAAAGAGTAAAAATCATTAGTATGATTGATATTAATGATATTAATGATCTTGTGATTCAGCCACTGCTGAATGAATAAAGGGGAAACACTGCAGAGAATGTCAGTGAAGCTTGTTAAATGAGTTAAGTTCTTCATAAGTTTATTAATAAGTGACAGCTGTATTATATTATTTTAGTATTTGAGGTTACATTGACGTTAACTCGCTGTTAGCACACAGAAACAATGTTCAATGACAGAGTTTGATCAAAAACGTCACTAACGGTTATTTTCAGCCGTCTGGTCCGCCATCTTGTCCCAGTTAACTCGTCATTAAAACAGTCTTTAATTAGTTTTCCTTTGAGTCAAACTTCACTGAACTTTAATGTAATGAAACGCCAGCTTACTCACATCAGCCTCCTTTGTTTGTCTCACCGAAAAAGCTTGAAAATTTCAAGTTGTCGTGTCTTTTTTGTTGTTGTTTTTGTGCTTCCATGTTTTCAGCCGATCCTTCTTCATCTTCCACAACAGACAGAAGAAGAAGAGCGGCACGCGCGCTTTTTGTTAACCGGAAGTGGAACAATTTAATTGTTTTATTTTTAAAAATCTGTTTTCTGTGACTTTTCTTAAAGTCACCTTCATGTAAGAAGTGAAGTGGTAAATGTACATTATTACCGTTCCCTGTTTGTCTGTCTGAAAAACACAGTCAGCTGATTGTTGGTGCAGCAGCACCACCTGCTGTCCAAACCAACAAACTTCATCTGTTGTACAGTCCACTGCCCTTCTCTTGCAGTACCTCTGTCGCCCATCAGGAGGCAGTATAACTCCACAGACAGATCAAGCTGCCTGGTGTTTCTCTTTCTGGAGAGTAACCTCTCATCTTTATTGGTGTGGATGCCCAGAGGGCAGCTACACCATTGTTATCCAAATCTTTATTATTATTTTTCTTCTTCCGTACGTTTTTCGGTTTCCAACTACTCCCACAGATTTTGTCCTACAAACATAAAAATTATATCACCACATGCCACTCATTCAGGACTACGGAGCTATTACTTTACAGATCTCTACTATTCATACTGTACAAACTATTAAACATTTTGTACAATTTTCCCATCATAAGAATGAATGGGAAATCCTCAAATCTCTCAACAGACCCACTACACTTTAAACAACAACTACTACTGCATAACTTGTCCTACAGACTTCATTCAAATTTCTACTTGTACACAAGATCTTAAACTATTAACCTTGTACTCAACTTTACAAACTCTTTTACCGTTTTTAAACAATTAAACACTAAAGTTGAGCATGTTTTTACTCCGACTCTGCGTTTACAATGGGTGTGTACTGCGCCTTCTAGAGCGGGTGACGTCAGACCTAGAGCGAAGGAAGAGCTAACAAGTCCGTCAAAAAATAAAACATACTAGCCTCTCCTGTCCGCACATTTCGCACAACAGACATAATTTACCACTCAAAACGGAGGAAAACGTCTTACCTACGCATTCATACCACTCATGGAGCTGTCAGCATTACCGTTTCAGCGTCAAGAGCGTCAGAGCAGCAGCTAGTCCGTGCAGCACTCGTATTAGCACCAATGGTAAAAAAGGAGCGATTTTTCTGCAGGCATGCAGACAAACCCGTTTCTTTGCAAGGCGAGAAAAGTTTTTCCTGTGCCGAAAATCACACAAAAAGACAGCGAAACTATCAGGAAAGCCTCGTGCTACCTTCAGTTCAAGTCGTTTCAGTGATATTTACAACGGTTTGGCCCGGTAAACGTCTTTATCAGTCGGGTCCGTTCTGCCGTTTCCAGCTGCTTTCTCTCGGTCTGCGTCTCTCCCTCTGTCACTCACACACACACACGCGCCTGTCTGTCCTCACCTCTCCGCTTAGCACCGCTAACGAGTGTGTAAACAAACCGCGCTGCAGCGGAGTCTGTCAGCTGATTAACGAGCGACAACGAGCCGAGCCGGTAACTTAAAGACAACACACGGAGCAACCGGCCCGTTAGCAGCCGCTAACCGAGAGAGACTGTCAGCTGATTAACGAGCGACAACGAGCCGAGCCGGTAACTTAAAGACAACACGGAGCAACCGGCCCGTTAGCAGCCGCTAACCGGGAGAGACTGTCAGCTGATTAACGAGCGACAACGAGCCGAGCCGGTAACTTAAAGACAACACGGAGCAACCGGCCCGTTAGCAGCCGCTAACCGAGAGAGACTGTCAGCTGATTGTAAAGAGCGACGACAAGACGACACACGGAGCGACCGGCATGGTTAGCATGCTGCTAACGACAGAGTAAACAAACAACACTGCAGAGTTCGGACACTTCACCGGATCACAACTTTTCCTGCCCGGCTCACAGGACCGCCGGCAGATCAGACGGCAAATCAACGCTATTAACTATTTTCCTTAAGGACCGGTAACGTACTCAGCACTTAGCTTTACACAGATTAACACGGCTAAGCACGAAACTGTTAACTTTGTTAGTGTGTTTGTTTACTTACATACATGTGTTTTTATTCTGGTCAGCTCTACTATTCATACTGTACAAGTTATTAAACATTTTGTACTATAATTTTCTGATGGCCCAATGGTGGCAATCACGCGCTGCTCTAATTAGGGCCCAGCAGATGGCGCCATTGCATAAGATTTTCTAGACCCACTACACCTCAACACCCAGCAGATGGCGACACATACATGTTAAAACTATAAATAACGTCTAAATATGGCAAATTTAGCAGTATAAACAGAATGAACGGCATAAATATTGCAAATACAGAAAGATCACTCAACTTTTTTTATAAGGTAATCTCACACTTTATTACATTATTGTACAAATTCATACAATCCTTCCAAATATCCCACAATTCCATCTTTTCATACAGACTTCCACAGATGCATCGGGCAATTCGGCAGAGGGCATCCACACCGTATTTCTGCAGGAAATACAAATATTCTAGTTCTTTCTAAGTCTCTCCCCTCTTCTTTGTTTCCTTTCTCTCTTGTCCTCTCCTCTTTCCTCATCTTACGTCTCTCTTCTCTTCTTCTGACTTCTTTTGTCTCAGTGATACTTCTCTCTTTTCCTTCCTTGTCTTTGTTCACTAATTGATTTTGATCTAGAATATATGATGATTGGACATTGGTGAATATTAAAGAATCAGTCTTGAGGGTTAAATGTGAAATTCTGCAGTCATGATGGTGATTTTTGATGATCTGTCAGGGTTCCCATGCATCCTATAAAACCTGGAAATCTTCAGTGCTGATTTCTTGTCATGGAAAAGTCCTGGAAATAAGGATTAACCAAAATGTTCCTGAAAACAGAAAGCTGTCCTAAATAAGCGTTATAATGTACGATAAACATAACCAGGTTTCTACATTTACACACTTCTTTCATGATTATATGAAGGTGTTATTGGAGGTGGTCCCAGTGGGATTGAAACTGTAACTGTGCATCACAACCTTGTTCTGTTTTTTATGACACGTTTGAATTGTTTGTCTTTTAGGGAGTCTGTATCACAAAGTTTCTGCCCGCTGCTGTGAGGCCATAAAGTTTTTAAAGTCTGATTTGAATCATGATCACTTTTGTCTAAAACATGGTGTTGTTCAATCTGAAGCAAAGCAGAGCGGACACAGAATTTACAGCATTAATAAAAGTTATTACCACCAAACTACGTGACTGTGGGACTGAAGAATAGTCGTGGATGCCTTTTGTTTTTTTATGCAACATTTCCATCATATGAGAAGACTGTTTGAGTGAATATAAACTAAATATAAAAACAGTAAATCACATCAGTGAAATCATTTTGTTCTTCCTTTTATGCTCATTAGTTACAGGAACAACATTTTCAATCATTTATTAACCCAAAAAATCAGTTATCACATGATGAGTTCATCAGTTCAAATGTTGATTATAGACGAATTATTTTTATTATCTTTGTTATCAACGTTTACAACATCACAGATATTTTGTTCTGTTACATCAAGTACATATAAAGTAGAAACAGGTAACAAGTTCTCCTTTTACATGTGTTGGTAAAACTGATATTTATTAGTGGTTT